>JAGDQP010037265.1:0-18698 GCA_022664845.1 Lepisma saccharinum | reverse complement strand
GTATTTTTATACCGTTTAATTGTTTATTTTCATCATTCAATCATAAAAGATATAACAAAATTAAATAGAACTTATTTGCTACAAAATTTTAGGTGCAATACCGCTTTTTATATCCACTATTCTCTATGCTTCCCCTTATGTATACTAGCTCACGGTCCGTATAATGACGTCATACGCTTTGCAACCAATAGCTACTGTTTTCCGTAAATCTCGCTCTTTGGCCCCCTCTGGGGTGGGGTGGGGTGGAGAACAGTTGCCTCCCAGTTCTTACAGTCGCACTATATACTGTACTCCTAATACTAAATCTATAATGGTAAAATTTGGCCCCCTAGCCATCTCCCAAGTTCTACACTGTAAATAATTTCGTATGAAAATTTACTATATTCGGTGGTAACCTGGTGGTTGAAAATTGAATTAAGATAGGTCGTGGTTTAAGAAAGCTCTAGGAGGTGGTGAGTCGTGTGTCGTTGTAGGCTTTGAGTCAACTATTCTTTGACCCACGCCATCTCTGCATGATACAAGGTATAGTAGTAACCTACTACCCACCTTCCTCAAAAGGTACTCCTGTGTCTCCCCTCCGTTACTGCGAATCTGTTGGAGTGATGTGCATGGGCGATGTATGAGTTTGTCTCCTGGGGGACACCTTCCGGGGGTTCTCCTGCGGGAAACTTTTTAAAACTTAACATAAAACTCGTCTTTGAGCATTTTTTGAGAATTTTTTAGCATTTTTTATTTTTCTTCAGAAATTTGGGAGTAAATCCCTCCATGCTCCCCCCAGTAATTCGGCACATGAGGGGGTGGTATCGCTGTTAAAACTAAGTTTTGTTTAACCCAATTGTTTTAAGCAAGTGATGTGACTGACAAACATATCATTGAGAGAACATTATCAGAAACACACATTCACGACCAAGGGGCGTAATGATAGCCCCCGCGGTGCGGGGGCATCCTTTCTGGGGGCTCCCTTTTCTCTAAGGTTAATGTGCCCCTTAAGATTGGATTGGATTGGGTTGTTAAGATTGGACTGGGGCCCCTTACTCTCATATTGCGGGGGCCTCATATTCTGCTTTTGCGAGTAGGGGCGAACTTTCCACCACGCCACTGGCACGACCACATCATTTTCTTCAGGAGAGGGGACAAAAGATGCACAAACTAAAAGTTCTTGTAACCCTTATAAAAATAAAGGATTATAATTGGAAAACAAAAGTATCGACAACTCTATGAAAAATTAGCTGCATTGAAATGTTGTGTGACACAAAAGCACTTGTGTGAGCAGGAACGGCGCTAACTTCCCACAGTTGGGGAGGAGGGCACAGGAGGGGCATAAGATTTGGCTGGAGGGCAATTCAAACATAATACAAACTGTGTAATAATAACAGAAAATATTACATGTCATCACAATTTCTGAGGGACACAAGAAGGGGACCGAGGGAAAATTTAGGGGGCACGTTCCCCACTGACGCCGTCGCTGGTAACAGCATATACAATTTTACAATTTCAAAAATCCAGGTGGGGCAAGGCAATGAATCCTCCCTCTTTCCCATTGCGGGTGTCCATGGATAGTATCCATTGAACTGTACACACGTTTGATTGGTAGCTATACAAATTGAGCTCGTACTTACTTGTTTCTATCGTTTCGGGCTGCAAATCTGTTCTTTCTTCATCTTTCTTTCTTTTAAATTTTAATAGCTCAAACAATGCTTGCTGTCGCTTCATCACCGTCTAAACTAAACTCACTCAAATCAAAATAAGAAATGTTGAGAACTTGAATGTGGACTGAACATATTCCCAGCCAGTTAAGTACTGCCCACTGTTCCAGGAAGATTGGCAGAAGTTTATGCGCTACAATCAAAATAAGTTTACTCTAGTGGATTAAATGTGAACGATTGAGCTATTTCCTTTTTTCGTCTCTGTATTGGTGAGAATAATAAAACATTCTTAAAATATATATGTATATTCTTTTCTTTAACAGTAGACTATTTTTTTCTTTGGCTTCTTTGTACTTAACAATGCTATAAGAAATCAAAGAAACCGCACTCTTGACTTATGGAAAATATGAGACTGAAATAAACATTCGTTGATTTTTTTTTTCAAACGCTCTCAACTATATATAATTATTAAACAATTGTTTACATTAAATGAAAAGATGTATAACGAAAATTCAAAGCTGTTTAAGCGTTAAATGTTGAGGCTCAGAAATAAGGTGGGGATTTTCCCCACCAACAATCTGCTTATTCATTTTCCCTCCTACTAAAAATTTCCCCCGAGGGGAGTTATGATGTTGCGTGCAATTAACCCTTTTTCAGGCATTCTGAAAATGTCTTTGTCCTCCCTATTATAATCTGCATCGATCCTTACTATTATCCCGATCTCATAGACTACGTTTCGGGTTTACGTAGAATTTTATGTCATTGATATTTTGTACTACTATAAATATTTGTAAATATGTATAAATATTTGAATTTTATGGCCTTTGATCAACTTTGGTGCAAGCCGGGATGCGGGTTGGGGAGAGGATGTGAGAAGAAAGTAGGCCTAGTTTTCAAGGTATTGTTCCGGTATTAGCCTGGTTAACTCAGGGAAAACTTAGAAGAATTTCTTTCAGGGTTATCAGCTTTTGGGATAGTTCCCATGACTTTCAGAACACGAAGCCAACTATTTACGTACTGTCAATGAATAAATGATAACATGACAGACACACAAAATATCATGTCAATAAGGTATCTTCTTATTTAAAGAACTTTCATTTAGTATATAAAAACTATACACTAAAAAAATCTAAAACAACTGGGTTGTTAACTTGTATCTAGTAATTACACTATAAGGTTATTTGTCATAGTTGGTATGAAATGTTTATATTTCGACAATAAAGTAGTTCGTTAGGATAACACTAAGCTTTCTGTTAATTGAATTAAAGTTGGACGTGTGTTACGAAAGGTAACATGAGCAGTAAATCTTGTTGAATGGAGGTTAGCAATATGAACAATACCGTTTTCTAAAACAAAAGATAAACGGTTTGTAATCGAAGTAGATATGAATTTCTGGAATTAACAATAACAGTACTTTAAATAATATTTCTTTACTGTTATGTTTATCGAGATAAGAGAGATTTTAAATCTTACTGCTAATCATTGAAGGTGTTTCTGAAGAAGATGATAGAAGAAGATGCATATAGAAGATGTTTCTTAAAGCAAAACAAGAAATTAATTATAAATAAATAAATAATAGAAGAATTTAAAAAATAAAAATATATAAATGAATATAAAAAAATTGCCTTAGTTTCTATGAAATGATAGTTATCAGACAAATACGTAAGTTATTCCATGTTTGAAAGTTTAGGCTTTGAATCGAATTTTGTATGAAGAAATTGTCTTGGAATTAAGAGCAGTCATGTCTTGAATACTTTAATACTATGGAATCAGAAGGAATTGAGTCTAATCAGAGATATATTACCTACAGTCAGATGTAATGAGTTTGTGAAAAATATTCGAAGATGCAGCAGTCGTGTGGCGTGAATATTTATACTTACATCATAGACTCGGCTTTATATAGTTATCTGCTGGATCAATTGAGATATTAGATAATGAAGCTTTAACACATAGTGTTTCATGACTTGAGATTTAGATACATCCCCGGATGGTCATAACGAAACTTTAATTTATATTTTTCATATGTTATATTGATATTCAAAAGATAAAGTAACAAACGTGATAAAAAGAATTGCATAAGTTTCTCCCTGACTCCCATGTATCGAGAGTAAATAAATACACATTTGAAGTGAAATTATTTTTAAAATTTATATGTGCAAGTATATATAATTTTATCCATTCAATGACGTAATGTGTACAGCAATTCAAAAACATTGCGCAGCTATCCTAGTTAAATGTTCTGTATCGTAATTTGATAGTTCAAACTTTCGGTGCTTCAATAGTAATGTGCAAGAATTCATTTTCAGCTATGACACGAGTAACGACGACTTATAGGGTATCCGTGCTTCATCAGCAAAAAAATAATCTAGTTCTTCTATCTTCTGAAGCGGAAGCATTGGGTTGTCAGATGAGTTCGGTTTCCTTTTCACCTTTGTAGTTTGTATATTCCATCCATCATAAACGTTAACGAATCAGTCAATTAGTTCTTCTTTATTGTCCACGACATCTTGTCAATGTTCCACTAGCCTGTAAATGGCTGGACGGTAAAAAGCTCTGGATTTTCATTCGAAGAATTTATCCAGCCACATTTTCCGTCCTTGTGGACGAAAACACCACGCATACTGTTCGAGAGCGATCGGAAAACGTGATAATATGGCGGCGCTAAGTCAGAAAAATACGGTGAGGCGGTAGAAAGCTGAGATCTTAAATAGCAGTTTTGGTCAGACTAGCAACGTGTAGGTGGGCGTTGTCGTGATGCAGAAGCACGCCGTGTCGCCAGTCGTGTCTTTTCAGCTGGATTGCCTGGTTGAGCCTGTGCATTTGCTGAACGTAAAGATGAGCATTCACTTTACTTTTCTCAAGCAGTTTGAAGTGGATTGTACCTTTCCAATCTCACCAAACGCATATCAGTCTTGTGTGGATGCAGCTCTGTCTTGATTCGAGGTGATACTTGCTTGTTGGGACTTCGCCATTCATTGTTTTGTTTAGTGTTAATATAAAGGCACCATTTTTTCATTGTCAGGGACAATGCGGAAAAGAAATATGTTCCCATCCAGTAACCTGATGTCGATAAGGCATCTGGATGCAGTAGTGACGAGGTGATGTTTGTTTGTTTCGTTCAGGATGTGTGCCACTCATGCACCGTGTTTTTGAATACTACCTATTGAGTGAAGGTGACGGCCTACAATATCACGAGAGCACCCCATCTGCTCATCCCTTGTGGATTGCACGTTTTCTGCTGGATCAACTTGTTCAATCAAACCTCATTGAGCTTAATAGGTCGGCCGGAAAGCAAAGAGTCTGTAAGATTATATTTCCCTTCCGTGAAACGCGAAAATAATTTCTATTCATTTCTTTTAGAGGTAACACCTTCATACACACACACACAAACGTCTCGAGCAGCTTAGGAAGTTTTGGAACCTTGAGGCATAGCCCATAATCATTGTTGAATCACTATTATTCTGCAGAATATTAATTTATCTTATTAATATTATATTATCTTATATAATATTAATAATATAATTATCTTACATAATATTAATTTATCCAAATTTAATTATTTATTATTTTTTAACGTTGATATAATCACTTAAATACGTTTATAGCATTATAACTATTATCACAGAGTTTTACTCTGTGCTATTATCCACAGGAAAAAAGTTTGAATTGGTGCTCGATAGATGGCAGCACGATTTTTATGAATTTAGTGAAGTGAACAAATATTAATTATATGGTGTTAATGAAATTCTTTTATTTACTATAATGATTCAACATGTAAAATATTATTAATATTGAAGTTTTATAGCAATAGAATTAATATTTATATTGTTATCATCAATTATATGTATTTAATCACTATAACTTATGTTTCCCGGAATGGTATATTGGACCATCGGTTTTTTCTCTGTCACCTTCATAGACCAACAAAAATCCTTTTTAACCGATCCTATCCCTCTTCTTAACACGAAGAAAGGGCCTGAGACAACCTTGATTGAAAGCGAAGAGAAGCAGATGTCGAAAATGCTAATTTTTGTCTACTTGGCACTCCATCGTGATATGCTTGAAATGACGAATTAAAAATAAAATAATATAAACGATGAACGAAAGTTGTAGATGAAGAATAGAGTAAAGGAAATTTGTAAAAAGGGAACGAATTTATCTGACAACAAGAGATTATATATAGCCCACAGACAACGAAATATTTGATCGTGGATTTTGTGAGAAATCAAGGCTTACTTTGTTAGAATGAACGGTTGTACACTTCTCATAAAAAATGCGACTGTGAACACCGTGCTGCTCGGCGTCGAGGCATGGAGCCGACAGAACCTTATTGCACATTATTGATTTTTTTTAAAAATGTGAAGGTTGGGGGATATATTCTAATAGCCCAGTTCCCGGTGGACAAACCTGGGCCTTATTTCCGCGAGTTGGGGGGACTATATTACTTTATTGTATCTTCTTCAGTATAATACATAAAATACTTGAGCAGTACAATATTTACAATTTTTATAGTTAATATACTTTTTAGTAGTGATTATTTACTAATTTTATGTTTCTATATTTAATTGTTTAGTTTTTTTTTAACGTTGAAATAAAATTTGTTTATTTATTCAATTGTTGTTTCAAAGTTTATATTTATCTTATTACTTCACTCATATTCACACAATAACGTTTATTGCTGTTTAACTATCTTATTATTATTACTCCTATTCCTAATGCTAACCTCTATGTAACTCTAATCTCAAAGGTTACTTGTAATGTGTTAGCACGTCTCCTCACTCCTTATCACTTTACATACAATTGATATTTCATATTTTAATATATTTCGTAAAGCTAAAACTAAGCCCTCCAAACCTAATGCAACCAATATGCAATTTAGTTTCCAACTATCTATTTTAATCCCCATTTTATAAAAAAGAAAGAAAGAACACCAGACAAAACACATTCATTCGCTCACACATTTATCCATCGATGGGGAATTGGTCGATCCGATTTGGGCCCCCGGCAGCAGGATTTCTGCACCATATCCTGTGATTGGATGGGACTCCTGCTCCTCTCTCTTCCATCTTCGCCACATCTCACCAACACTTCATTTTCACATGCCCACTACCTAAATGCATTGCATCAAATAAGACTGCTTTCATTGTTTCTTGGTTAGACACTAATTTCTTTGAACTACCGGTATTGTTCTTGAATAGAAAGGAGCCATAAGACATTTGTAATGTCTGCTTACATATTCAATAGAATTGGAATGTCATTTATGGCTTTTAGATAACTATAGGTCAGTCAAAATAGGAGTGGGGTAAGGATGTGAGAAAGAAGTCGGCTATGGTCTAGTTTCGAGGGCATCATGCCAGCATTCACCTTGTGCGACTAAGGATAACTCTGGATAAATCTCATTCAAGATGATCGCCGCGGGGATCGAACCAAGGACTAACCGAACACGAAGACAATGCTCCACTTACTGAGCTACGGCTACTTCTGTACATGTTTAATAGAATGTACACTGTACGTTAAATAACTTCCTTTTTATTTCAAAACGTAAAGTTACTTCTGCATTAAATTGGTGTATGCTCCATTATCACATAAGGGAGAGAAATCTGCGCTTTCAAGCAGATGTCGTTAAGATGGCCATTGTAATATTTTCTGAAGTGGTGGACATATCCATACTTGTTTATCGTATTGTAGATAATGTAGACATTAAGTTTCACATTTTAATATTATTATTATTGTCATATATCATAATTATAATGTATTATGCATCCTAATTAATATTTAATGTAGCATTGTGTACAATGTACTAAAGACTGTACTTTTATATAGGCCTAAACGTTTACTTTTTTGTGTTTTTACAACCAATAAAAATCATAAGACTATCGCTACAAATGTTACTGGGCTAGTTTATATTTATTTTGAATGATTTTGTCCAACCTAACTTCATTCACAACCAGAGCCGGATTTATACGTCTAGGCGCCCTAGGCTCATGACTTCCAGCGCCTCCACCCTCACCACTTCCGTCCTTTTCCCCATCTAACTCTCACATGATGACAAATGACTCTCCTCCGTCCTCTAGCCATTAATAATAACAACGAGATAATAATTATTTAACTCTGGTAATATGGTTATTTACAAAATACGTTTCAATAATATTATAACAATAAAATTTAATTAAACACAATGAGCAATTTTAATTAAAGTTACTGTAGGTTACTTCCTGAAAATATGTTAATTACACTGAACAAGAAGGTAATACAAATTATTTTACAATTTTACTACTATTCACAATATTGTTATTACATTTCGTTCACGGCTTTTATGCAGCTTTAAGAAGAATCCTAGCTTCAGCCATTTTTGGATTCTACTTTTTCTAACATCACAAATGGCACATTGCGTGATAGATTTACAATTTTAATAATTACAAACTCTAAAATTTGCTAAATACCTTTATAAAGTTTCTAAGAAGAAAAAATCTAAAGATTAACAATTCCAATCACAATACAAAACACTAAAATTTCCTAAATACATTTATAAAGTATTCTAGAGGGGGGGAAAAAATAACAATTACAATACAAAACTTTAAAGTTTTCTACATATATTTATAAATCTTCCAAAAAAATAGAAATGAACAATTATAATTACATTACAAAACACAAAGCACACAAGACACTTACATCATATAAGGACATACAAAAACACTTTAAAGTAAATTAAATAATGGTTAAGTCATCATATTTTCTACTCGCTATTTAGCATTTATTGATTCATCCTCTTTTCCACTTCTCTTTATGTAGGAAAAAAGAAACGTAGATTTACAGAATTGAACCTTGCTATGTACCGGTATCTGTTAGTCAGTATATCAGTCCACCCGCCAATACGTCGCCCCTAAGAATTAACAGGTTCAAAGTTAACAAATCTCTAGGAATGGGCAAAAGCGACACTACAAACTCATTAGCTACGTTGAATATGTGGGCAGCTCTTTGAATTTTAAACACCATCTCCGGGAATATTCATCTCCTGAAGATATAAAGTCATAGAGAGAAAATGTCTGGTGAAACTGAAGTAAACTAAAGGGAAACATCAGTCAGGACGATTGGCAGCAGGCTTCGAACGAACGGTCCATAGCGGACCCTAAAAGACACTTTATTTAGTTTTCTTCATATACAAAAATTAGCGTAAATTACGCCTTAATGCATATTTAACACAAAGTGTATCTGGCCCATTAGCAGCGACAGCGAAGTCCTATAAATGACAGCGAAGTCTATATATGTGACATAGACTAAAAAAAAAGTTTTTAAAGACATACTTTTCTTAAACAATTCTTACTAAAAGGTAAAAATAATTGTGTTTGTGCATGACTAAAAAGAAAAGCATGGGGCGCTCTCTCATATACAGTCACTTTATAAATTCTTCAATTGGTGCACCCCATGCTTTTCTTTTTAAAGGCATGCATAAACTTTTTTTTTTTTTACTTTTTAGTACGAATTGTTTAAGAAAAGCATTTCTTTTTTGGTGTATGTCTTAAAAAAGTTATTTTATTACTTTTTATAACCAAAATCCTAAAGTGTTCTGCAATCAATCAAACGCCAAATCGTTGCAGGCTAGTATTTATGCGCAATATAAAAATAATAATAATTAAATATGCTTTTTTAAATTATAGAAATATATGAAAATAACAATAGAATATTGTGTTGTAACCGGACTTACGTCACTGTGCAAAATTTCATCGTTGTATGAGATCGGGAAATGAGTTAAATTAACATTGGAAGATTTGAGGACACCAGGAACTATTGTGAACTAAAGAAAAGAGTGTAATAATGATTGTTGGTGTATACAAAAACAAAAATAAGAATAAATAATGTTCCTAATATAAGCTCTAATCTTTGTTGTACTATTTCTAATGTAAATTAACCTAACTTTAAATTACCTGAAGTCAGTTATTTACGAGGGAGTCAGGCAGTTCAAAGGCGACAGTGTTTGGAGGTCTCTGTTAATGCTTTTTCCTAAATATTATTTTCGTTTCGCGTTTTAAATAGCATATTCTAATTTTCCCTTGTAAAGTGCGCCCCTGGGAAAGTTTCGTCCCTAGGCCCGGTCTTAATGAGCCTATGCATAAACCTGGCCCTGTTCATAACATCTTGCAATGAGTTTTGTTTAACAAGGCCACGGCGGATGAGCGGATGAATTGTACACTGTAGTTACTGTACGTCTGAATTGAGAGTAAAATAATTCCAATTTTGTACTCCCAATTATTGAGAGGCAGTGGCGAACCCAGGATTGGGTTTAGAGGGGTGGTTCTTTTCCCCCCAGTTCTTGGGAGCGAACAGATTAATAGAAACGCAAACGATAGTAACATATGAATCTCTGGATCCGACACTGAATCTGAAAAATAGGTAGTGTAATGTGCTCCCAATTTTTTAGAAACAGTGACGGGCAAATGGATTCATATTTCACCATCGTTTTTGTTTCTATTAATGTGTTCGCTCCCAAGAACTGAGAGGTAAAGAACCGCCCCTCTAAACCCAACCCTCGATTGTCCACTGCCTGTCAAAAATTGCGAGTACAAAATTGGAATTTTGTACTTCCAATTCAGAGATACATTTTTTTCAGTGTAGTAGCCGTCCCTGCCTTGTAACCAAAGGTCTTGGATTCGATAGCCGGTGGGCAAGTAAGTAGTTTGGAGTCCACTTTAAGCTGTAGGTCCCGTCCTTACGTCAGCTTCAACCGATAGAAGGCAGTGGCAATCTACTATCGGTTCTCCTTGCCTCTGGGCCATATACCTGACTCTGGGTCATCATTAAGATTGTCTCCTTACCATTTGCCATATCCATTGTCTAGGAATTGTTGACTAAATGCAATCAACATAAAAAATAATACGTACACCGATAATTACACGTTTCTTATCTATGTACGAGTCCCTCTCACACATCTTTTATAAATATTTGCAACTAGCTGATACGCCCCGCCGTTGATGCGAGGCAAATAAACTGATCTTCTCCTTTGGTTATTAACTCACATCAGTTTGTCTACATTTTTCCATTCTTTTCATGTCTCTGATTGCTGACGTTGAAAATTCACTTCCTTGAAAATACGTAATCGAAACAATAAGTGTTGTGTGGGTTGCAATTGCCGATTCCTAAGGAGATGTGTGAGATGTCTTAAGGAATGTATGGATGTGTCTTAAGGATGTCTTAAGGAATTGTCACTTAAGATTTTTTGAATTTGAATATTATTTATGACATTTAAGCATCTAAGGCTCAGGCTGGGATAGGGGAGGGGAAAGGATGTGGGAAGGTGTCGGCCAGGGCCTACGTTGAAGGTGCCGTCCCGGCGTGACTGAGTAAAATACCCTGGAAAAACCTAAGTCAGGATGGTCGGCAGCTGGGATTAAACCCACGACCTCCCTGATGCTACGCCAACGCTTTACCCCTGCGGCTCAGTGTGTTACTTAAGAGTAAAAGCCTGCTGGCAGGAAGTAAAAATACCCCTATCCGGGGAAACATAAATTGATAGGAACGAAAATTTTTTTAGCATTTTATATGAAATTTATATGTTCTCCAGAACATGGCTTATTGACATATCTTTCCATTGATAGGTTCATCAATTTATTACGTTCTGTTTATTAAGTTCTAAAATTAAAGTCGTCTTTTCGTTATTGTATGGTAACGATTTATTTAAGTCCTAATTCGTTTCATAGTTTTGCACTGTAAGTTCTTGGAAACTAGTAATCTACATAAATATAAATTCCCTAATTTCTGTGCCTGTCTGTCCATCCCGGAGCTTTTAGAGCACTTATGGCTGAAGATTCATGGTCATGTCAAAATTTCGTAAAATATCCAAAATTTTCAGATATCCCCTTATATCCGCTTATAACACCCCAATAACAATGAAATAATAAATTACCATTTTAAATTTCCAACAATAATGTGAATGAAATAAGTAGTTTAGAATTTTAAGCTAAAACCAAATGTTTGCAAATCAGAAATATTTAGATTTAATGTTTAAAAGCATAATGAAAATAGTAGAAGTAATAGTAGTTGCAAGAGTAGTAATATTAATAGCAGTAGTTGTTGTAAGAGGTGTAGTATTAATAGTAATTGTAGTAGTCGTAGTAGTAGCAGTCATTTTTGTTGAAGTATTAGTAGTAATAGTAGTTGTATTCGCAGTAGTAGTCGTAGTAGTTATAATTGTAGTAGTAGTATTAGTACTAGTTAAGATTGTAGTAGTAATACTTAGCGTTGTAAAAACACCCTTGGTAAACTTTATTTTGTATGGGCCATTGAAGTAACTTTGACCGGCACGCCACGATCATATGAGTGCAATGCTTTTTGAAATTCATAAACAACCATGCTCAGTTGGGATTGGAACCTGTGACTTTGAAGACGCTGGCCTAACGGCTTAGAAATATTGTAATAGTAGTAGAAGTTGTAGTAGTAGTAATAGTATCAGTAGTTGTAGTAGTTACTCTATTAGTGGCAGAATTAGTAGTATTAGTTGTAATAGTAGTAGAAGTGGTAAAACTGTCAATGTTGCCAACTAATGTGAATTTCAATTTTATTTTTGGCCTTTAGGTATGTAAGGCTCAGGTCTGGATAGTAAAAGGATTCGGGAAGGTCATATGTTGAAGGTGCCATTCCGGGATTTGCCTGGTGTGACTGAGGTGAAACCCTAGAAAAACCTCAGTCAGGATAGTCGGAAGCTGGGATCAAACGCAGATCTCCCGAATGCTACGCCAACGTCAACTAATACGAATTATCTTCTATAATTATATAAAATTGAAAGTCTGTGTGTTTATTTGAACGCTATACACTTCCACATCAATTTGATGGATTCGAACAAAATTTGGCACACATGTTTCTTAGGACCCAGAAGGATTAACTAAGGTATTAAACGTTTGCTACCATTTCCCAAAGGGGGTGCTGTGCTGGATGCAACTTGGGAACCGCTTGAGTACTAATGGGAACCGCTTGATATTTCACATAAACATTAGGTTTCCATTCGACACCTTCCGGGGATTGAGGGAGCGAAAACCTCTTAAGGAGAGGAATATGAGAATTTGAAACTGTTAAACTTAAAAAAAAAAATAATTTGCCAAGAGTGTTTCTTAGGACAAAGGACAATTAATAACAATATTAAAAGTCACTCCTACCCCGCTAAGTATCCGCAATAACACTCGAACGTGTATCGAAAATGTACTTCCGTTTGGTCTTGAAAACTGAAATTTGTGTGGTCCGTTTGGAATTTCGGAACAAGAGTCAACATTTGGAGATAAGTTAAATGAATGAACAATGAAAATTTTCAGTTATCCAGTTAAGTATTGTACTCCACTAACAAACCCTAACCCCAGAAATCGGGAATGCACTTCGCGTTACCCTAACAAAGCCAGAATTCGACAAGAATATTCCACGATGGGTAAAAAATATTAACTAAGAGACATCGACATCGCTTCTTCCTCACTACCTCAAAAACAGCCCCCAACCATTGAAAACCTTAAATTAAAGCTCAACTAGTAGGTTGCGGATGTGTTATTTTGGTCAATGACAGCTAAGAAATGGCCTGGCGTAGATACGTTTAAATACTAGTATTTTTATAACACTCCGAAAGAGAGATATACGTTGCAGTTCGTTTCATCTACTGTAAGGATTTTGTCGGGTAAACTAGAGTAAATAGTTTGATTTTGAACTGCGATTGCCGAATGGTTCATGAAATTCTATGAAATGTATTTTAGCAACATTAAACAGCGACAGTTACAGCCCGAAAGGATATTTTGTGTATTTAACTTAAAATAAGTTATGTAATGGAGAACTCGTTTTTACATACGATTTCCAAGTGCTTTGTAAATGTATAAACGAACAACACTATGAAATGTATTTTGGATATGTGAGAATTTGATATTTGCTAAACAGGGAATTTCATTGACTTCTTGTTCGATTGAATGTGTATTTTAATCGGAACATACTGTATGTTACTCAATGCTTGGATTAACAAAGAATAGACTAGGTAGTGAAGTGTATGAATAATAAAAAAAAAGTTGTTCTATGAGATAAATTAGTTCCCATGGTAGTTTAGACACATTATTACTCTAATTTGCGTGATATGTATACAGGATGTAACATGATTCGACCGATAAAAAAGGTGAGTATATTTGACAGATAAAGCAAGCTAATTTTTATAAGCATGGTATCAAAAAGGCTCATGAAAATACTTTTGAAATAACCACCCTTGCAATTTGGAATTCGAAAATTTCCGATCAAGTTTTCAATTGAATGGAAAGTGCAAGAAAGTTAGAATTCAGCTTAAAATGTTCTATTCCCACATAATTTTATTCCTAATAAATTAACTACAACGATATTACCATAAGCTTCATGTACAACAATTTTATTATAGATACGTTTTAGTTTTTTTTACATAGCTAAGATATACCATATTATTTTTAAACTACATTTACTTAGAAGCAAGTAGACATTGATTTTTCTTACTAAATATGAGCAATTCTGATGTAGAGAAAAATATATTTCTTATTATATATTTAATTTTCCCTTACAGTTTAGGAAAGTAAATTGACAATTTATTGGTAATTCACTCACTAATCATTTCCAACCCATCGACAAATCCAAATCCTATGCCTTAATGGGTACACAATAGTCAATCAGTCGGCACATCAAGTACACATGAGTTCCCACCGGGAATAACCTCACCCATCCCGAGAAATATGGTTAGTTTATCTATGCTATATGAGATTTTCAGCTTCAAATCTAGTTGTATACGTTAAAAAGAAACGAAATTATAGACAAAAATCTGCAACAATTTACCTAGATGAGGAAACCATGAAGTTAGTTGTTTTTCAAATTGAAAACTGATTCATATATTTGTGAAAATGTTACATATATCTTGTGTAAAATCAACCAACACCATATAAGGGGTTTGATAGCTAATTTATATTTTTAATGATCATGCATTTGACCAAATATAGACTACATGTAATTTTCGAAATGGTGTCATAAATAAAAGGAAGAGAATTCCAATGAAGACATAGTTGTAATTCACGAAATAAACATCTAATCACGAGAAGATTAGTTTGACAGAGAACATTTATTTCGGAAATGTTAATCAGAACAACAGTGCATTCATTAAAGTGGGTTTTCCCCGTTCTTTGCTCCCTGATGGTCCACCTATGATTTAAAGAGTAGAAATGAATTTCTTGGCACAAGAAATACAACAATGTTGTTAAATGTTTTTTGTAAAATCATTTTAGAAGATAGCAAAAAAGTGGCCAAGAAGAATAATTTATCAGCTTAGCCAACTTTAAGCTGTATCATGTCCAGATTTCGTGTAGATGAGGTGAAACTTCCCATTGTTTGTTGCAAAAACTACAACACGCTTCCATGACGAAACGTGATTTCCTTTTGACTTGGCTTTCAAATGATGACTTTCAAAGTTAATAGTTGAAATCGGTGGATAGAGAAACCCGGATGCAAACTGGACAAAAATTAATATGAAGTCTCTGAGATGTTATCGTTAGGTTATTGGCGCCAGCGTACCCTCACGTCTTCGAAATGACTCCTTAAAATATCCATCCTCTTCTTACACCAGTGCATTGAGCTGACGGATAGATGTTTTGGAATTATACTTCAGGAACTATAAGTTGAATTGAAATACAGATAATTTCTAGCAAGAGCTGAACAGTTACTGATAGTACATATTAAGTTAGCGTTCTTGTTCTTTACAAAATAAATAAGCAAACATGTCTTGATAACTTTTCTTCACTATCATAAAGTTGGATACGATCTGTCTTGATAAAGAGAAACAATCTGCAAAAGCGTTGTCGTGCATTTTGCGACCAATGTGTTTCGCGGCAATGAATACTGATTCATTATGAAATATAAATGTTGAAACATTTAACAAATAAGTAAGTAACAAGTCGATAGATACCTTTTGTCTTTTAATACATGTAAGAAGCTTGTTATACATTTATAGTTAAGTAAAGTTAGGTTTGATTACCAGTTTAATTTTGGAAGCCAGTTAAGTGCAGTTTGGGAAGCAACAGATTTCTTTTTGAAAGACATAATAAATTACTTTTGCAATGTCACAATCACATATACATTGATATGGCAAACTACTTCTGCGGAGTGTAATATAAAGTCACGCGAATGTCACGCATAGATACGAATTAATATCGAGGAAGGGGAAGCGAGCGAATGCGGGTTAGTTAAAGTTAGGTTATAAAACTCCCGTTTTTCATTCCGGCCATCAGATGATTTCTTTCTTCTTATTTCATGTTTTCTGCGTTAATTGCTCGTTCTACATGTATATGCTGCATTTGGAAACTAGATATATTATTCCTTCCTTCCGCGTATTTTTTTAAAGCTGGCTGGCTCCAAGAACGAAACCTGTTGCCTTAGGCACGATTAACTTTCCTGTGGTCGCAAAGCGCACGATATTTTATATGGATGCAAATTGTTCGGTCGCAAAACGCACGGACATTTTTCCTTTGGGAAGACGAAGAAAGTAATTTTGTTCTGTTAATGTCGATGATATATGAATAGGAAAAAATCCGGCCATGATATGAAGCAGGACACTTTGGTATTGAAACGTGATTCTTTGATATTCAGAACTTGAAGTAAACTTCTGAACGTTCCATCAAATTTTACTTAGAGTAATTTAAAGGTTCTTATAGACTATAGTTAAGTAATTTTAATTATACTTTGAAATAAATATGTTCAACTAAGATCTTGCGAAATCTCAATTGCCATGTATTAAATATGAAAAGAGGAGATGCGATAAAGTCAATCAATCCAAATAACTAAACTAAAATATTATTATTGGTCTACAATACTACATGTCTTTGCTAAAAGAGTGATTTCGCTCTCGCCTTGTCACCAAGTGGCCGAGGGTTATATTCCCGTTGGGACCCATTGAACAAAGGAGGGTAATCTTCAA
The DNA here is from genome assembly GCA_022664845.1 of Lepisma saccharinum. NCBI lineage: Eukaryota > Metazoa > Arthropoda > Insecta > Zygentoma > Lepismatidae > Lepisma > Lepisma saccharinum. The sequence continues at coordinate 2,114 of JAGDQP010037265.1, read as the reverse complement.
ATCTTCATCGCTTTACTTCATCTAGTGACCTTCAAATCATAACATGCCTTCGAGCAAAATACTTGTCCGATTGATAAATATGTTAAAAATATTACTGTTTTGTTTAGTGTAACTAAAACGATTGACATAGTTTTATCGTGTGAAAACAATATTTAGGTCTTTAGACTAACTATTTTACTTGTCCTATAAATTGTGTCATTTGTTTACTTTTATTCTTGTAGCACTGAATAAAACTACACTTTTTTTTTACAGACATATTTTACTCTTTTGATTTTCTGCATCCATTTTCGAAGAAAATAATCTGTGAAACATAAATTTATGCTATACATGGTGTAACGGAAATTGACGGGCAAAAATTCTTTAGCATATTCTACAGTAGGGTAAATAAAAATAAAGTTTAAATTTTCAAAATGACTAGTGGTAACAATTTGTGGGTAATCGTTGTTAATATACAGTACGCTATATTTTGCGGCAGACCAATATCCGAAGGTGTCACAGCGAGGAAACAGTTTAAATGAGTTTCTGGTATCCAACTTGTCATACATATAGTAATTGTCTGTAGTTTGGTGGTAGTTAGAGACATAAACAGGACCATAATTACATCGTATCATCAACGCCGACTCAAGAGACCATTAAGGTCTCTTTAAATCTGTTTTTCCTTGTACAGTGTTTAAAACAAACCCTTTGTGACTTAATATTCTGGTTATTGCAAATGTCAAGGTTTGTTTATGCACTGTGCAACGTGCATTTCTCAGTTTCTTTCTATTTTATAACCAGAAACAACCCAGGACTCACGACGAGAACACGAATGCATATCGAGTCCCACCCATGCCATATATAGTAGTACACAATGGTCAGGATGGATTATTAGGGCTCTAAAAACTCCAGTTTTAGTTACTATGCAGACCTTTATCCATACTAGGAAAGTAACTCTCACACATACAGACTTATAAGTTTTATTATTAGTGTCTTTTGATTTTTTATTTGATTTAATTTACGGTTATGGACAAACAGATAACTAAAGCCAGGGGTGCTCCAAATAATTTAACAAAGGTCTCGGAATAAATTTAAATATTTAACAAAGAGCTCACGCAAACCCCTGCGAGTCCCCTCCAGTATACCCCTACCGTCGTCAATAGTCTGAGGGATGACTCCTAGGCAAGCATTTCCTGGAAACAGAAAGAGGATGATAGGTTCCAGGACGTAATTCTAGGTACCACACCGACATTAACGCGATGAAACAAAGGAAAACCCTGTATAACTTCAGTCAGTATGGCCGGCAGCAGGACTCAATCATGCGTGTGGTGTATCCTTAGTCAAGTTCGCGACCTTAACCTAAACTCTGAGGGTTGGTTCTCTTTCATTGTTTTATACATTTAAGTGTTGGGATGATGATAATCGGTAGTACGTATCGAAGCTTATCAATCGGAGATGTGATCCTTTATTTACACAACCTTCAGTTAAGTTTTACACTTTACCGCATGATGAATTGGGCTATGTAGCCCCAACGTTTATAGAACTAGCTATATATTGTCAGACGTGATGCCAAGGACTTAAGTAGATGATAGGCCAAAATTGAAAAACCTGAATCCGAACGTATCAAGTTCAGGCTCCCATCTTGGTGTGCACACCCAGGATAAACGAGTGCTATTTATTCGTAACTTTAGTATTGCAATGCTAATTTGGTTAAACTATTAACTAAACAATACAAAAAAGAGTAAAATCTCGGTTTTATAAGCTGATCAGTTTTATTTTAAGACTTTCCCAATCTTTCAAGTTTTGGTTGTGCACACCAAGATGGCAGACTAACGTTGTTATTTTAACAGTAAGATTAAGTTTTTTTTAAAATTTAGTCCATCATTTAATTCTAATAACCTTTGTTAAGTCAATGACGTCACGTCTGACACAATCTATAGTTAGTTCTATAAACGTTGATGCAGCCCAAGATCAAAAAAATACTTACCTTTAGATTCACACAATGCACAAACAAGCGAATTTAAAATTAAACAGCAAAACAAAACAAAAAATAAGGGTTGTTCGTACTTTCTTACTTACTTAAAAAAGTGGAAGTTTTTTCTTAAACCTAAGGCAGATACTACTTTGCAATGTAACTT
>JAGDQP010037264.1:0-11344 GCA_022664845.1 Lepisma saccharinum | reverse complement strand
ATATATATATCTATATATATATATATATATATATATGGTAGAAGAAGAAGAGAATTGTGTTAATATATGAAACGTGCAAAAAAAAGACTAGATCAAACGATACTCTATAAAGGACTTCCCTAATGTTTAAAACCTGATGCTTTAAGAAGAAAAGATTCCAACAGAACTCTTCTTTTTAGTTTCTTCACCGAATGGAAGGGGATTCTAATTAAACTTTCATTAAAGTAATGAAAAGATTCTAATTCTCTAAAGGAAAAAAAAAGGCACTAACACTGGCACTTCTTGTATAATAGCATAATGGACATTTGAAAGCCTACTGAAACACAATGCTATTTTTTTTCTCTAAAGCTTTTATCTCTTTTTTTCTTTCTTTCTTTTAAATGCCGATTTTTTTCCACTTCTATATATTTTTCTTTCCTTTTTTTTAAAATGTTTCTTCTCTTCTAATCTGGCGTTGTGAGCTTTTAACACTGAAAACAAACAAACACATCTCGCGTTTCTTGTAATAGGTTTTCCAGCGACGCACAGTGTTTTTCCAGAATCTCTTGCTTCAAGGCTACATTGTGTTTTTGTCCCCTTTTTTTTATCCACCTACGTTTCAAAAGCAGGCAGAAGACGAGATTTTAAAGCGCTGGAGACAATAAACTTGACTAACAGTATTTTCTCCGGAGAATACTCCGAGGAAATCTTCGGCGCTTGCTTTTTTCGTAAATATAAAACATGTTAATTATCTTTTAATCTCATTAGACTGTTAAGAACCTCTGCTTTAGGTGACGAAAAACGTTAAGAGGATCTTCCACGGGTAAAATCTTTCAAAGCTAAAAGCGTCACACTGTGTACAAAAGACATGACGCCTGGATAACTAAATTAGGGATTGGCTTTTTGTGTTAAGATGAAGGTACACTATGTTGATAAAAGTATTCGGACACTTCTAAACAATATTACGCGTGTATTGTGAAGTTAATCAATAGTGGAGAGTTCTCCGAATTCATGTCCAAACTATTATATTATCGCTGTTACGGCATAAAGGTGTAACTTATATGAAATATAGTATACATACGACCTTCTGCTTTGAACGTGACTATATCATAACATGTCCATATGGATCCTACTTTAGTGGAAATGTCTTTTATTGTTGCAGTGTGTTTCAGGTACTGTATTGTTGACCTCGCTCTTTTGCTAGATAGAGTTTGCATCCCTAATAGTGTGCAATATTCATAACAAAAACTTAAAATGGTATGGTATTAAAAGTATATTACACAACCATTTAAAAAAAGAGACCATTTTGGATCCTTTCTTACATTTGAATGTGTACTATACGCAACGTGGATTCCACAGTACGCTGCTCTAGTATCCTATAGTAAAGTAAGTACAAAAATTAGTAGAAGGGAAAAAACTAGTGATGCCAACCTGGCCACTTTGTGGCTAAATCTAGCCAATCTCATATAGTCACCAAAAATTACATTTTTTTTTTGTATTGATGAGATACCGTTTTAGCCACTTTGTACATCCGATCTAGCTATAAAAAGACAACGTTTAGCATTGGAAATATAGCAATTTAGCCACTTTTAGAATATAGCCTAGGCACTTTTAGTAATTTACGGCTGGCAACACTGTTAAAGACACTATCTTGGTAGTAGCCCTAGAACTCGATTAGCATGTGACGTCACTCACATCCTGCATGATGTGCGTTGCATTATATAATAATCTAGTCATCTATGTCATCCCTAAAACTGATTATATAAACTCATATTTTGGTTCTTTTTAATTATATTGTTTAAACTGAGTATTGTCTATTTTCATGTTGCATGTTCCATTATGATCTGAATTACAATTTACACACTAAAGTATTATTAATTTTATATGCAGAATGTTATCTTATGTTTAAAGGTTTAGTTTATGCAGTTCATGTATATTTAACAATTTTGAAATAAATATTTATTTAAACCAATATAACGTGAACATGTATGCGTATACAATGGACATTTAACTTGGCACACGAATATAAACGAACATTGCCGCCAGAACTATTTATTAGAAAAGAAACTATATATAAAAGACATATAAATACAATAAATTTCAATAAATAGTTTCAGTGCTTTTGAGAATAATTGTTCATTGAAATATTTCTGATTATAGTAGAATGCAAATTTGGAACTAATTTCTACATATCGGAAGTCGAACAACCTCCCATTGTGTAGGGATATACAGGGGTTGGACAAAAAATCTAAAAACACGTCATACAGGACACGTAAGTGTGGCTCGTCACTGTACACCACGTGTTGCGGTTGCCGATCATGTTTTGTTTTCAATGTGTCATGTGGACCATTCTTCTTCCCATAACTCCATGACTCTTCCGTCAGCAGTACCCAGTTCACCTGTGAGTGTCGTGGTGTGCAAGTGGTGCGGTAAAATGGGCGACCTGACAGACTTCCAAAGAGGCATGATCGTTGGTGCCCATCTGGTTGGAGTTTCAGTGACAACAGTGGCGACCATTGTGGGGGTATCGACAGGCACTGTGTCCAATGTCACGAGGGCATACACAATGCATGGGCAAACAACGTCTGCAAAGCACAACAGTGGTCGAAAGACAATCCTGTCCGATAGGGACAGGAGGGCATTAAAACGGATTGTAGCAGCTAAAAAGCAGACAACTGCAATCAAAATTACGTCTGTACTCAATTCCGGTCTACAGAACCCGGTTTCATCAAAAACAGTGCGACGGGAACTTCATAAAATGAAAATTCATGGCAGGGCCGCGATCTCCAAACCTCTGGTCACAGCAGTAAATGCGAAGCGGCGTATCCAGTGGTGCAAGGACCAAAAGGAGTGGACGCTTGATCAGTGGAAACACGTAATGTATTCCGATGAATCGACCTACACCTTGTTTCCAACAACCGCTCGTGTTTACGTATGGAGAACACCGTCGCAGGCCTATGATCCAGACTGTCTGCGCCCTACTGTAAAGCATGGGGGTGGTTCTGTTACAGTATGGGCAGTGATATCGTGGTTTTCTGCAGGTCCCATCATAGCCCTGCATGGAATGATGAATGCTAAGGCGTATGAGGCCATTTTGGGGGACCAGGTTCTACCCATGGCCCACACATTGTTCCCGGATGGTGATGGCGTCTACCAAGATGATTTGGCACCCTGTCACGCTGCAAAAACGGTGCAATCATGGTTTGAGGAGCATGACCAGGAGCTATCAGACCTCCCCTGGGTCCCACAATCACCAGATCTGAACATCATTGAGCCATTGTGGTCTGTGTTAGAAAGGCGTGTTCGGTCTCATTACCCTCCACCATCATCCCTTAAGGAACTGGAGCATGTTTTGGAGGAAGAATGGTACAACATTCCACACACCACGATTCAGGAGCTGTATACGTCCATTCCACGTCGGATCCAAGCTGTTTTGGACGCAAAAGGAGGTCCCACACCATACTAGGTATGATTTTCACACTTTTTCAAACGTTTTAGATTTTTTTGTCCAACCCCTGTATAATATAAGTCAATGTAGCAGTATTCACTCACTCTTGGACTTTGGACCAACAGTTGGCTTGATCTCTTTAAGATAGGAGATCGCAATAAATAGATTAATTGTCTCATGTTCCTTTCTTCCTTGTTTCCTTTGAAAAACATTATCTTTCACACACACGGAGTCAGCCATTTCACATACACAGTTATTTTGTTTGTGTTGGGTTGTAGTTCCACTATTACTAAATTTTACCTTTCATCAAACAAATCCCACACCAGAGCCGGAGTGGTGAATATAGAATAAACTGGGGTACTCGGGGACGTTACAAGCAGAAGAATTGATTGAAATGCGGGTTTAGTATATGTAAGTCTATCGTCGAATACCAGGTGTGTAAATATGAAACCAGAATTGGTGCATAGACGGCGTTAGCTGTCACTGTGGTTACCGTAAAACTGCGTCCTTGGCGCCACTTTCTTGTTTTGACTGTTAACAACGATGTGCAACTCACAACCAGACAAGTTTCATGTCATAGTGTCGTGTTTAATAGCGTTGAACATGGCGCAATCTGTACCTACAAACTACGATGTGCGGACAGCATTGATCTTTTGTTACCATTTGAAGAAAACTACTGCAGAATCGCATCGCACGCTTGTCGAAGCTTACGGTGATCATACTCTTGGTAAGTCACAGTGCTATGCGTGGTTTACAAAATTTAAAAGTGGCGATTTTGACGTGAGAAACGAAGAACATGGAAGACCACCGAAAAAGTTTGCAGACAGCGAATTGCAAGCTTTGTTGGATGAGGATGACGCTCAAACGCAACAACAACTCCTGGATCAATTAAATGTGACACGAGAAGCAGTTTCCATACGTTTAAAAGCCATGGGCAAGATTCAGAAGAAGGGAAAATAGGACTTGCATTGACTGAACGACAGCAGGAAAAAAAAAAAAAAAAAAAAAACACTTGCGAAATTCTGCTCGCCAGGTACAAAAAGAAATCATCTCTCCATCGAATTGTGAATGGTGACGAAAAGTGGATCTATTTCGAGAATCCTAAGCGTAAAAGATCGTGGGTAACTCCAGGAGAACCGGCGACATCGACTGCAAGACCAAATCGCTATGGACGGAAGACAATGCTTTGTGTTTGGTGGGATCAGAAGGGAGTGATCTATTATGAACTGCTGAAACCTGGCGAAATCGTTAATACCCAAAGTTACCGACAACAAATGATCGATTTTCATCAAGCTTTGCGCGAAAAACGACAAGAATATGACCAAAGACAACATAAAGTGATTGTGCTTCACGATAATGCATCCTCCCACACAGCAAAACCGGTCAAGGGAACGATTGCGGCGTTTGGATGGGAAATCCTTCCGCATGCGGCTTACTCACCAGCCTTGGCGTCTTCCGATTTTCACTTATTTGCATCCATGGGACACGCACTTGCTGACCAACGCTTCACATCTTACGAAAATGGCTTGATGTCTTGTTTGCAACATAAGAGGCACAGTTTGTTTGGTCTGGCATCCACACATTGCCGGAACGATGGCAGAAATGTATCGCTAGCGATGGCCAATACTTCGAATAAAATAGTTCTTAGCATTGTCATCCAATCACTGTGTCTTTTGTGTACATAAATTCCGGTTTCATATTTACGCACCTGTACTATGCCTAAGTCAGGGACATAATTTAGTCTTTGAAGAGATACATTATTATAGCATAATTTAGAATTTAAAATATTAGAAATCATTTTCCTGGTGAACACGATGTAGGAGCATTTGGGAATGTTAAAAGAGTTTCCTCGATATATATATATATATATATATATATATATATATGCATTTTTCAATGTAATTAAACCTTTATTAGAGAAACTAGACATACTATTGAAGTTCGCTGTAAGGAGCATGTAAAGGACATAAAGCGTCTCGAAGCAGAGAAGTCGGGACCAGCGGAACATAACTAACGAAGGAGACAACATCCCATTTTCCGAAACCACAATCTCAACAAAGCGTTCAGGCTATTGAAAAATAGAAATACACTTTTGTGATGGAAACTTCTTGAAACGTACAGAGCTACCATTTTTCTTAGTACATCAGAGATAGTAAACACTCCCACGAAGTAACATGTTTCGCCGCTAGGCGCGACACGAGAGAAAATGGCTGCCATTAGTAGGAGAGCCTTTAATGTTCTGGATTACCGTACCATTTTGATCTGTTTGTTGTTCGTGTGCAACGATATATTCTAGCAAAGTTTTTTGCTAATCCACCCTGTGGATTTACAGATTGTAAGTGGTACTCAGATTTTGAGGTAAAGGAAATATAAGAAGAAGTCAACTGTCCGCGCCAGTAAGCAAGCTGGGGAACAATGAAGCAGCTTCATACAAGTTTCTTATTCGGCCCACAAAATATTATACCGTCAGAGACAGCAGGAAGCAAACCATTAACAGATTGATATTAAATTTTCTGTTGCTGAATTGGCTTCCTATATGTGGACACAGTATTACTACACTCACAAGAATAAAAATCAATTGAACTTTCTTATTAGCTAATTAGATGGCCCTTTCTTCGTAGATAAAAGACCGTTGTACATTCTTGTATGTTTATTTAATGTTTGTGATGTAAAGTGTGTACGCAGTTCAAATGAAATGCATGGAAAATAAAACTCAAATTTCTGACGAAGTGAATGATTTTGTGTAAGGTAAATTAAGGAAATAAAACAAACTGGTAAGTAAAACAAATAAAGAAAATGGAAATAAAGAGAAAAAGAAAGTTTGATTGAAGATCTTTCAAGAAATAAAGTACGTAATTATAAATGTCAAAGCACATGATTATTTACTAAATAATTATGTGTAAATAACATCTTGTATTATTCTATAATATGAAGATAAAGATTAATTTCTTCATTTGAAATTATTTTAAGGCCCTTAGGCATCTTAGGCTCAGGTCGCTATACGGTTGGTAGAGGATGTTGAAAGGTAGACTGAACTCCTTAACCAATTTTAGATATCATCCCAGCATTTGCCTGGTATGACTGAAACAAAACCACTGAAGAAACCTCAGTCAGGATGGTAGGAGGCTGAGATGGATCCAAGAACCTCCCGAATACTAAGGCAACGCTCTACCACTGAGCTATTTTTTTACTGATTTCAACTGATGTTCTTTTATATTCTCTGTTTCCACTGTTACCCTTAGAACTAAGTTAAAACCACACACAAACGTGCATACCCAGGGCGACATTCGAATCCACAGCTTAGGAGTCACTAGGCTAATGCCTCAGACCATACAGCAAGAGCCATTGCCGCTTGGTTTTAATTTGTTCAATATATATGAATATACATTATACACAAACATTAATGAAATATTTGTACGACATAAATGTTAATCTGAAACTTATCTTGTTGTAAATGCAATAACAAAAAACTTATAATTTAAAATGGACAAAGTGGATATCTGAAAATTACTTGATATGAATACAAATTTTGTGAAAATGAAACTGAACAACATTTAGCTAGCCGGTATTATGTATGATTAAGCATTTCAATCTTACCTACATTTGAATTCAATTTAATTTATTTAGGGTCTATGGTCTTTAGGCATCTATGGCTCAGACCGGGATAGGGAAGGGATACGATGTGGGAAGGAGTTGGCCAGGGTATAGGTTGAAGGCACCATCCCGACATTTGCCGTGTGTGACAGAAGAAAACTTAAAAAAAAATCTTTCAGGATGGTCGAACACTGGTATCGAACCTAAGACCTTCCGAATGCGAGGCCTAAGACCTTCCTTCCTCTTGGAACTGTAGTTCTATTTTCATATAGCCTGTGTTAGTGTATTGTGCACATGCATTCCAGTTACCGAAGCGAACACGAGGCCTAATAAAGTGAAATCTTCAAACACTGGCAAGAATTCTTAAAATACACAAATAACAGTGCCCATTCATATGTTATTCTGCCAGTCCTTGATTTCATTCATTTCCCAGTAAATATATACAGTAAGCGCCGTGAGAGCTAGGGAGTTATGAATGGAACTTTTGACAGTTAAAATAGTGTGAGAAATGTGTATATGTGTAGGAAATATAGTCTAAAATCCCTATTTTTAACACCCAAAATCACCCTACTGCCTGAAAACGTTTTATTTTTATTTTCTTCCAGAAACTACCTTTTCAAACTATAAAACGAAACTCAAGAAATAGAATGTGTTTTGTGTTTCATAAATTAGATTAATATATCTCTTGCATAACGAAAGGGTTGGTTGACGAACTGAGAAATGACTTTGGGAAGACGAAAAGAAAAACACTTAAGTAAAAAAAAAAATGAAAATTGTTTCTAATGCGTTGGGTGTATGGAGGGTGGGAGGAGAATAAGGTGAATGAAGGAAGATGTAAAGATGCTTATAAGTTGGCAGCCAGCAACTAAAGCTGCGAGAAGGCAGGATGAAGAAGAAGAAAAAAAAATGTTTCTAACCCGTTTCCTCCTCTCTGGAACAAGAAACTTGCACACCAATTTCATGCTTGAAGAACGAACAGAAATGAGCGTGTACAGAGATGAAAGACCGAGAAATGCGTGCGATGATAGAGGGTGAGAAGAAGATAAAGGAGAGGAAAGAGAGAGGGAGAGATGAAGGCAAACGACAAACGAAGAATTTCTCTGTTAGAAAAGACTCAAAATATTTCCAACTCAGATCCTGTTCCGTTTGATAAATTTATGTTCTCAATTTTAGTAAGAAACGTTACATCTGGAAGCTGAACTTGCTACACCGTGAAACTATTTGGGTGTAAAAAATAATAATATTACATAAATTATTTTTTTCAACACGGTGCTTTTAAAACACAACATCTAAGCTTTTTTTTTTTAAAGTGTTCACTTAGATTAATTGAGAATGGATGATTGGAAATTCTGTAGGCTCATACCATGCCTTTATATTAAAACTATTTGAAGAATATTTAAAAATAAATGGTTCAGACTTCAGATATTCCAATTACCAGTGTACATTGTGCAGTGTTGCCATATTGTACAAATTTCCGTACTCCAAATTCTTTCCATCGGAATATACATCTAACTAACGTACCTGTAGAAAATTTAGAAGAAACTAGTTGTTTCCCCTTTTCTAGTTTTCTCTTCAGAAAAAGAAAAAAATAATAGATTGACTTATCTGTTTTCAACCTATAATTGACTCCTCCCCCCCCACACACACACGTGGTATCATATGAAAACTTTTTATGTGATTGTACCAATTGAGGCTAAATGAGCGGTAGAAGTAGAAAAAGGATGGTATATTCGCTTTCCCAAAACATTTTATTATTTTTCTAAACTACTAATTATGATACACCTTTATGCTAAATTTCGTGCTTCTACTTCAAAGGTTCTGGAAAATGAAATTTTAAGTCCGCCATTTTGGATCCAAGATGGCGTCTTTAGGTAAACTGTGTAATATATTAGCCTAGAAGTGATAATGTACCTCTATATCAAATTTCAATTCAATAGCCCCAGTAGTTTAAGCTCTCTATTATATACAACAATGGGTTTTACGGCCATTTTGGATCCAAGATGGCGACTTTTAGAAAATTTGAAAATATTTTCCTTACCTACTAACGATGCTGTACCTACATACCTAATTTCAAATCAATAGCCCCAGCCGTTTAAGCTCTCTATTCTATACAATGGGTTTGGCGGCCATTTTGGATCTAAGATGGCGACTTTTTCAAAATGTCGGATTTTTTCCTTTACCTACTCATGGTCCTACACGTTCATACCAAATTTGGTGTTTCTAGCTACAGTAGTTTGGCCTGTGAATTATGATGATGAGTCAGTCAGTCAGTCAGTCAGTGAGTGAGTGAATCAGTGAGTGACCATAGGGCTATATAGTATATGGATGTGTTTTTTCATTGTCTACACATAACGTTGTTATTTTAAAGTAAAAAATAAAAAGATATTTATATTAAATAAATAAAATTAACTGTGTTTTAATCATCACGTACCTATATTTTAAACACTTGTTTTTAACACGAAACGTTTATATAATGACGTCTCTAAAATATGTTTATTAAAACTTACGTGCGACAATCATTGTTTAATATTTTTTGTTATATAACATTTAAAGCGTATGTAATAAATTTTTAAATGCCTCATGCTTAAATTTTTAGGTGTAAAAACAACCAAGTTTTTAGTTGTTTCTTTTTTTTAAAAATAAGTAATTGCAACAAATTTTAAAACTACCACATAAAATTATATTTTGTTGTTTATTTACAGATTCTCTGCTTTAAAAACACATTAAAATAACCTTGTTAATATTATGTACAATAAGTTTTTTACAAAAATATTTCAATAATAACTTTACGTTAGTGCAAATAATAGATATACAAATTTAAAACGCATAATATGATACACAGAAAATGTTTCAAATTGTTGAGCTGGCTGAAATAATTCAGATATCTACATAGCTTTCTTAATCTCTTTTCTGTTTTTCGCAGAATATTGATGAATTATTCGGAAACAGATCGGAGCTAAGTACTGGTGCTTTTTCGTGTTAACATACAATAAAAAACTGCTTTCCCTCTACGATTGCCTTTCATGGATAACCTATCGCAAATTGTTATAACTTTTTATGAAAATTTCATCCATGAATGTGATGAAGAATTTGACATACGAAATTTTTCATTGAATTCATATTTCAAAATGATCAAGTAAACTTGATATTTTTTTACTTTTAATTTAATTTGTGATAGAGAGTTGCAACCAGTAATTAAACGTTTTATCTATTTTATTTTTTTAGATTTATTTTACTTTCAATTTTATTTCACTTCCAAATATTTAATTTTTAATTTTATTCTACTTTTAATTTAATTTTATTTCAATTTTATTTTACTTTAATTTTATATCACTTAAAAATTAATTTTTGATTTTAATTTCATTTTTAGTTTTATTTTACTTTTGGTTTAATATTACTTCTAATTTGATTTATGAATGAGAGTTGTAACTGGTAATTAAACGTCCTATCTATTAGAATAGAATACCAAAACATTCGATCACATTTTCGGATAATATATCCCTTTGATGGAAACCTAGGTTTCATATTACAGTGTAACTCGTTTATAACGACATCGGTTATGGCGACACCTCGCATATAGCGTCATATTTTCTGTAGTACCAACGTATTTCTCAGAGGGAATGTGTATTTTTAACCTCACTTAAAGCGACACACATATATGCGTCAACCTCGCATATAACGTCATTTTAAACCTCAGTTTGGAGTATGGTTTTCCAAGAACGTGTTTGGTCTTGCCTCTTCGAGACTATTTTCCTCGACATTCCTTATGTAAAGGGCAAATCGCTTCAGTCATAAATCATCATTTCTGACCCACTACTCAGCTGCGGAAGAAAGGAAAATGAAATTGGCAAACTTTAAATGAAAGAAATGAACTTCCATTCGCCGCTTCTCTCTCCTTTTTCAGACCATTCCTTCTTATTCTTAAACAGCACGGTTAGGTTTCACTATGAGTACCTGGGTGCGGTGGAAGAGAGGGTCGCTTGAAGTAAGGTAGCACTGGAAACAAAGTCCAAGCACACGCGCGCCGCTGAGGGTAGATTAAATATAAGGAATAGTGCTTTACAAATCTTTTGCTGCTTGACCTTCGGAACTCGACGCTGTGTGTCCAGAGTTTCCTTATCCTCCCCTCTTCTGTCAATGATATTCGGAAACTGTTACACGGAAGCTCCACGTACCATTGTCACCCTCGGACTAGTCTAAAAGTTCAGCATAGATAGAAAATAGAAAAGCTTTAATTTTGAAAGAAACAGTTTAAGTCATTATATAGATGTTCTCGGGATATCAGCCAGGTGAAGTCCGACGATAGAGCCGACGTTTCAAGAA
>JAGDQP010037263.1:1259-16105 GCA_022664845.1 Lepisma saccharinum | reverse complement strand
AACATTACACGCAAACGGCAGTGGGTACCTAAAGGGGAGCGCAGCAACTGTGCAAAAACTGGATCTCCACCCCTGTAAGGTGATGCTGAGTGTTTGATGGGATAATCCATTTTGAGCTCTTGTCACGTAACCACACCATCAATGCAGATGTCTACTATCAGCAGCTTGAACACCTACGGATTAAACGCCCTGCTCTGGTTAATTGCAACGGTGTGCTCATCCACGGTGATAACGCGCGCCCACATAGGGCTAGAAGGACCTGTGCTAACATAAGATCGAGGAATGTGGCTGGGAGAAACTCCCTCACCCGACGTTTTCACCAGATCTTAAACCAACAGACTACTGTCTTTTTCGCAGTCTGCAAAACCACCTTTCCGGGAAAACACTGCTAAATGAGGATGACGTGCAATGAACAGTGACTCAGTTCTTTGCCTCCTAAAGCGGTGACTTCTTTCAGTGGGGGATTCAACAACTGGTGGACAGGTGGTAGTGCTGGAGACTATTTTCCTGACTAACGGTAGTGTTCAGGTAATTTTAGTTCTTTTCCTCATGGTGCCAAATTACATTACTTATGGAATAAGGTTTTATGAAGTATATTTAATCTCAGATTCATAAAAAGTGGCCGATGGAAAACTTTTCAACCTCACAAAGATCTACAATATGTCAATACTGAGTTTTAGTATAGTGTACACGTGTAAAGCACAATGCATGTAATATTTATTTTAAATCTCTATCGAATAGAGATTTGATTTGATTACGTTGTGCTACATATCGAACTTAGAAAGTGTATCCATTGGCCAATTTTTGAACCTAAGTGCACATTTAATTCAAAATTTTCTCCCTGATTGACATTCACGATTTCTGTCTGTTTAAATTTTAGAAAGGTCGTCAGAAGAGTCATAACTAATTTATTTTGTCATTTGATGTTTACGTAACTATTTTATTAACTACTATTAATCGTAATACAGCTCATTATTTCATCACTCATTAGTGTCGACGCTGTAATAAGGGGTCGTTCAAATATTGCTTAAGCACATTTTTACTCGTTTTAGATTCCCCGCCCTCTTTTAAGCGAAATTGAGCACATGTCCTATCTCTGACACATGGAAGATCAGCAAAAATAAACAAGTCTTGAACTCCCTCGGTGCTAACGTAATATTGAGTGACCCCTAATCATACACAAAAGACACCACCATACTAAGCCAAGCGTGACCATTTCCATTTCAAGCTTGCTATTACATTACTAATATCGGAAAGTTCTTTTGTATGTATGTCATTCTTCTGAGTCATACTTGACTTGTTCACATTATATTTTTTCACTCGGAAATAACTTCATATCGCTACAAAGACAGGTGTGGGACGTGTTTCTTACTTTTTAATATAAGGATATATACGCAACATTTTTAGAAACACACACACACACACACACACACACACATAGAGAGAGAGGGAGAGAAAATTTTAAAAGCCTCACTCCCCTTTACAAAAAGCATTTCCGAGTATTGCACAAAAACCTATGGAATACAGTTTCGCTGTTCAGTCTCTCATTTGAGGTGAGTCACCTGTTCTACGTCACGCTGGCTCGCTTTTGCGCTCAAGAATTTTTTCGTCTAGCACTATGCTCCGACCTTGGATACTCCCCTCCTAGTACACCCACACGCGCTAACACCCGTAATATATTTTGCTTTGTGTATACATCGTCGGCTGCGATCTCTTAGCGCCTTCCCACTTCGTACTCGTAGCATGTATTGCATCGAACAAGTTTAGTTGATCTTTTCCCCGCTGTGGTGCTACTTACAGGCAATGGGCAGTTTGACAGAAAATAAGTATCAGCATGTAACTGAATGTAACTTTAACAAGTTTACTGTACTGTGGTTAAGTAAAAAAGTTTTTATATGAGTCGTTCACGTGCAACGTGTGTAGACAACGGTTTCACAAAAGTCCCTTTCTTTTTATAATGAAATTTTGGTGATTAATTTTCCGAAAATCTTGAATTCTTACAGAACAATAAAAGTATTGTGAAGTCATTATTCCCACACAGCAGAGAAATATTTTAAAAATATTTCCAGTGCCAAATAAAGAAACATGATATTTTCTGCATCACATATAATTTGCCAAAGACACATTTTGGAGATGTGGCGTATATCATTTAAAGAATACAGTATTTCCGGAAATAGTTTTAAAATATTCTTCTCTGCTTTCAGCTACTGTCATTCTAGCGCTCTCGCTTTCTGAGTTTGGTCACGGGTTCAGTTCCCGGCGAGGTCCAATGAACGAAGTGTATCGAATCTCACTTTACCAAAAACTGTAGGTCCCTTCCTTAGAAGCTCTCCAGCTCGTTTAGGATGTCATGTCAGTTCAGTCAGTGGAAGTAAGGTTTTATTTGTCACCGAAAGGGGGAGGGAGAAATTATAGGGTAATATTTACAGGATGTGCTATTTACATGCGTATTTCAGTATCTCATACTCCGGAGCAGCACCAGAGAGGCAATAGAGAACTAAAGCCCCCTAAATCAAATCAACCGTATCTCCCTTCTAGCTTCACAGTTTTCTTTATTTTATACCAGTCAAAAACTTCAGTCGGGCCCCCGACCTCTTCAGATGTAGCTCCCCCAGCACTTTTACCCAGGCACCGTCGCTGCTCATAATTTAAAAATAAATATATAAATTGATTGATTAAACACTCCAGTATGGCTAAATATAGAGCTCATTGGATAGCACTGATGCGGTCATGTGACGCGAGATAATCAGTGTTACCTGAATAATGTTGAATACAGTTTCCCTTTTAAAAAGAGGAACTTGCTAGTCAAACATTGTGAGATGTAATATGCCCGTACGAAAGAATTGTTTTATAAATATTTTGTGAAAAGTGTTTTCCCGCCCTAAAGGAAAACAGGTAAGTGACCAGAAAAAACACACGAAATGATGTGTTTCGGGAAATCGGGAAATTTTCTCCCCCTTACCTACAAATAAACCCTTGAAAGTCACTATCAAGTAAATTGATACGTTAGTAAAGGATTGTTTTTACAGCTAATTATTTGTACCAATTCTTTCTGAATACGTTGATTTTCATTCTATTTTTATAAATTGATGTTAAGAACCAATTCCATTTTTGTGGGATAGTTAGCAAAACAAAAATTCGTTGTTCTGTTCATGTCTATAACATTTTCCAGCTTTGCAACTCTGTTTACAGCCAAGAAACCAGCTGACTGTTTCGTAGGTCGTATTGCCTGTAAGTAGCGCCACAGCGGCCACTAAGAGAACTTGGTCGTGTACTTACATTTGAACCGTATGGGAAGGCGCTAAGAGATCGTAGCCGGCGATGGTGTGTACCTAGTAAAATCATGAGGACTGAACGAAATAGTGTTCATCATATACAAGAAAATTAATAATTTCAGACGGGGAATAACCCTTGGGACTAGCTTCATTATTTGTATGCTGGTCAAGTTAGCCTTTGAATATTTGTATCAGTGTATTATCTAGTGGAGTTTTCAAAAGTGAGATTGCATAAATAACAGGATATTCTTGTACACCATTTACAATAACTGGGGCCCGATAATTATTTAATTAAGGTTCTTTTTAGCTGTTGAAATGTATTCATACGTGAGCGAACTGAGTTATTGTGATCAGTTCTGGGCTGTTCTCAGTTTTTTATACATATTTTGGCACAGTTTATACTTAAATATTTTAGTGTATTTTCTTCCCGCATACGTATTTTACCAATCGTTTAACAAATTAATTTCGTGTGTAATGATTTTAAGTACATAGCTATATTAATTTTAAAATACTAATGATGGAATTTAATGTTTTCCGTAATTTGTTGTATTTTCTACTCTTAAACTTCAGCATACATTTTTTTAAATATCTATGTAATTTTAATATATACAAATAAATCCTCGCTGTTGCATTTTTAAAACGAATTGTTAATCGAAGTTCAAATTTGTGGTGATAACATCGTGTTGCAGAAAGAAGTTTTCTCGCGTTATAAAACTTTTTACCTGACAATCGACATTCCTTTCTATTGGAAAATCAAAAAATGCGAAGTGCTTTAATGTCAGGACGAGGTGCTCGCCTTGTAATTGGAAGGACCCGGGTTCGATGCCGGTGTAAAATGGCTGAAATTGGGTTGTATCTGGAAATCTTTAAATAAATAAAACTATATGCTTGTAAGAAGCAGTAGCAGTTCATTCTTGTTTCAATTTTTCGTGTAACGTATATGTAGACACTATAAAGCATTATTTGCAATATATTCAAAATCTACCAAATTTTGATGTTGGCGCTACTTTCGTTTTTTCTCACCTAAGAGCATATGAATATAAACATTAATAGCACTGTCTTTCGCATAACACTCATTAAAGTACATAGTGTATCATTTTGTGTAATTAGTGGGTTTTAAATGCAGATTGTCACTTTTTGTTCATATTAAGCACATGAGTATCCGGTGCCTAATTTAATAAACTATATTTTGATTTTTATCATGTGTGATTGTCAAATAAACATCACTATTAACTTAGTTACAATACTAGCACTTCATATATGGAAAACACGATTCTGTCAGAAGAAATTAATATAGTTGTGCATGGTCAGCTGCTCATAATAATTATACATTTAACAAGACACGGGGGTACACAAAAATATTAAATATATTTATAAATAAATAAATTTATAAATAGATCATGTTAATATACTGTAGAATCTAATTGAAGACAATACTAAACAATTAACGTCCTTACACAAATGACCTATATATTATATGGTGACCATATTTTCTCAGTCAAAATTCGGGACAGGTCGTATCATGATCTAGTATACCCATTCCTCTGATTTTTGTGTGGTTTCAAAGCCCCCTGCCTGCCCCCCCTCGAAGTTTTCCTTTACGTCGTTTAGTACAAGGTTATAAGTTCCGTTTTATTAAAAACTACCTCGGCTTCGAAAATAATAAAAAAAATAGTACCAACATTAGAACTTTGAAATTAGTAGGAACTTGATCGCTGACAGTAAAGCAACAGTATCTAATGCATTTTACAAGAAAAGTTCAATGCGTGAATAATTTATATGTGCATATCAATAGTATTTTTTAATTTATTTGTTCAAAAAGTTTTTAATTCAGTTTAAGTAAACTGTTACCCACTCATTTTTGTTAAAAATTATCAAAACAATTTGATACCGATAGACTTCAAATGTTCATATCAAATAAAACTATATCCATCTTCGATGAAATTTGGGACTTTTCATATTTATTTCGGGGCCCAACCCTAAAATTCGCTACTGTCCCGAAAAATTCGGGACGTATGGTCACCGTATAAAACATGTTGAAAATTCAGCGATACGCCACTCACTGCAGCGACCGAAAATCGAATCTGGGCCCCAGTTGCATGCCAAGTGACCGATGTCCTATCATTAAATTATCGTGCCAACGACTCAATATATTTGATATTCCTCTGAGCTCAGCTGAACCATTTACTCATTGGTGATATGCAATGCCAAGTCACTCCCCTCTATATGTGAAGATTTTAATGAAGGAATACTTCTGGAATTCCAGGTCAAAGGAATGTCCAATATGTAAGATAAATCAACGATATGTTGCGGCGACGGTTCAATGGCAGATAACCCGCTGGCATGCAACGTTCAACTGGAGGACCTGTCTTCGATTCCCGGTCCCTCCATTGACCTATTTTTCTTTCTGCATTTTTATTAACCAGATGGAAGGGGTGCTTTTATTAGATCAAAACCAATCGGTCGGGTTGTCTGTCCGTTGCCTTGTTGACTCTGAATAACTGGTTGATCTTGCCAGTAGTTATATACTTGTCTCAAAGATTAAACCATGCATGTCTCAGTACAAGCCAAAACAATGTGAAACCGTGAATGGCTCATTAAATCAGTTATGGAACCAATAGCTACTTACAAAATCTCTATTGAAACAGAATGTGAATGCTCAGCTTATAGTATGCTTAACACACCAGACACAAGCATGATTTTTTCCTCAGTTACACAGGCAAATGCTTGGAATGGTTCCTTTCAATTAGGTCCTGATCGACTCCTCGTCACATCCTTTTCTCTACCCTATCCCGGACTAAGCCAAAGATACCTAAAGGCCATAGATAACAATTCACATTCAACAAATGGCCAGTAGCGAATGTCAACTTTCTCACTTACGAATTTTACTTTGTGACAGTTCTCAACTTGTAAAATTATGCAATTACTGAAACTGAACAAGCGTGAAAAGATTAATTTTGTAACGTCTCATAATAACCGATAAAAAAATGACATGAACTCTTAATCATCATCATATTCAGCCGTTTTCTATCCACTGCAGGATGAAGGCATCCCCCTTGTCTTTCCATATATATCGGTCTGCTGCTATCCTCATCCATGTAGCTCCTGAAAAACGCTTGATTTCATCTATCCGATGTTTTTTGCTAGTATGGTCAGTGGGTGACAAATTACTCGAGAATCAGGGAGCAATTCCCCCTTTTCCTTTTACGCTTTTCAATGGGCAATTTCTGTATCGTATTTTCACCAGTCAAATGGTCGGAAAAGTTGGTGGATGGGTGCAACTCCCCCCATATCGCCGCCCATGCCTGGTTAGCATAACATTTAAGGATTAGTTCATCGTTAGATAAGTTTCCTTCTGAATTTTAGAATAGTCTATGTTTTAGATAGTAATTTTAGTATAATATAGTGAGAATTGTGTACTTTTCTTTTTCTTAAATACTTTAAGTTGTAGTCTGTTTTTGTTTCTGTTCAGACTTAAGAGTAGGGTAAGCTATCTGCCTGTATTTGAAGAGACGAGAAGATGCGGGCGACATTAGTGGTATCCGACCGTAGCATTTGGTTCCAATGTAACAACATAATATGTCTTAGAATACATGTAAATGGGTACAGGCAAGGCCCTACTCACCGTGGGTGTTCACACTCACAACGTTACCGACAGGGTCAGGTAATATCGCGAAAACTCTTGGGGGAAAGAAAAGTGTATGTATAGTACTTTCGAGACATTATACCCATGGTTTCGCTGTTTTTCATAACGTTTTCCACAGGCCCCAATCCTCGTAAACCTAGCATACTATTTCAACTTCAGCAAGACGAGTTTGACCTTACCATGAACTTTTTTTTTTTTTTTTTTTGAAAACTAATTATCTGCAAATCAAGGGCACAAAAATGAAAACCCCTGTGGCACATACCTACGGCCAAATAAAATCTACCAGCAGCATGCAATATCTCCATTTTAATGCCTCCCATTTTTACTATACCAAAGACTCTCCCATACGATCTTGCTGTCCTTGACACCCGCATCACCCTGCTGTCCGGGACACCTACTTCAAAATTATTTGAATACCCTCTCGTCAGCTCTCACTGACCGTGAATACCCAAGTGACCTCATCCGCAAGCAATTACATTGTGTCAATAATCACCAAAGCTCCAACAGGCCTTACCGCGAATATTTCTCCGCTCCCAATCGACTCACTCAGTACTATCGTAGCCTTCATGTCCTCCAAACACTGCTCAAACTGCCGCATCTCATACTGACTGCGTTACCTAAGACTGAACGAGCTTTCCCATCATTCCTCAAAATACTCTACCACCGACCGCCGAATCTTAACTCAATCCTGACCAGAACTGGGCCCAATCAACCCCTTGCCCAAAATCCTGGCAAGTGCAATAAACCCCACTGTTCCATTTTTCATCGCAGTCTCAACTTCCGTACGCTTTCTGACTGCAACAGTTGCGTTTCTTCCTATCTTATCTAGATGTTACTCTACCGCCTTCTATGTTAATGAAACCCAAACACCTCTAACCATCCGCATCAACAACCATTGCTATTCCTTCGAGTCACAACTTCCTCACCTCTCCATACCTGAACACACTTCACATCACGGCCGCACCTGTGACTAAACCTTCGGTATCATCATCCTGAAAATTCTTAATCCTGATTTACCTGCCACAGTTAGGAAGTAATGGGAGCAGACGTACATCTCTAACCTCTCCGTCAACCACGAACCCAGCCTTGACTGAGTGTAATTCTTAACACACACAGTTCTTCTTCGGTGTTTCCTACTTCCTCTTTTCCCTCAGATTTATTTTCATTACTTTTTTTCTGTATTCCCCATTTTATTTTGCTTTATTTTATCCCCATGCCGCTGTTTCTTTACCCTCTTACCCCTTTTTTCGCTTTCTGAACCATGACCGGTCCTTACCAACATTCCTATTATGTGAACACTGCTTTGGAGAAACATTACCGCGTTTTTGATTGTGTTTGTGAAGTTCCTATTCACTTGTCTGAATCCTAATGTGTAAGTTTCTTTTTTGTTGAAGCCAGCGCCCTACCAACTAAGATTCCGCAGCTCGTGTCTTAATTATTCGATTGGCATTCAAGGCCCTAATGGCAGCCGTTGACATGGTTTGGAATTGTCAATTATGGGGAATGATGCTATTTGAGGCACTGTTTTGTGGTAAAGCTTATCAACAACAACACCCATATAAAGTAATCTAGAAGCAATTTATCATAAAGCAGTTTGATTCAGGATTGGCTTTAAATTTAAATTCGGTGTTCTTTGCAAGTTATATAGATTTTGTTTTTGTTTTGTTGAAATATTTAATTAGAAAATACTCTCACAACTTGAAATTTGATAGCCCACTTTTGACCGTGTACTTGGAGGGTATGAAAAAGAAACCTAGTGTCAGATATCAGCTAATCTTACTAATGGAACTGCGGAGCAATCAGGCGAATAGCCAGTGTAGCTAAAGCGAGGATTCACCCAAGACATATCGGCTGAATACTTCAATAAGTCTGTACATTTTTAGTTACAGCGTGCAGTTACTAAGAAGTTACGCCTCAGCATTTCAGAAAAATTGACAGAACTTGAAATGAATGGAAACAAGGGTGATTTTGACTTCTCTCTCTCTGTATGTGTATATATATATACTGTATATGATTGAATCGGTCGGCTGTAAAAAAAAGGACGTCAAAGCCATGTCATACATATACATTACCTTACCACTTAGCGCTACACCCTTTCGCGTTTCTAGACCTCCTGTACTAGCAGCCTGCAGGTTTCCTGTCTTGAGTCTTCTTCCTCCACGTTGTTACTCTTATCACCCGTAAATCTGCTTGGACATCATCCATCCTGGTGTTAAGTCTTTCTCTGTGCTTTTTCGTGTAGATCATCATCTTCATTATCGTTTTTGTTTTCACGACACTGACTATAACTTCTTTCCCGAGAATAGTGTTTATTTCCTTGTTGTTTCCAGTTCCCCTTTCTTCTTCGTTCTTAATTGGTCTATACATTCTGCTAATTGTTTTCCTTTGAATTTCCGGAGAATATTTTCATCTTCTTTCCATAGAGTGTATTTCGCTGGCATTCTTATTAGTGTTTTATATATTTTCATCTTTTTGGATCTGTTGTACCTATTCTTGAGCAGCTTATAGTTGGACTAATACGCCTTATTGCCTGTTTGAATCTGTTCTGTATGGTTTCAGATATTGTTTCCTTGTTATCTGTTGTTGATTCCAGGTATTTATACTTCTCTAATTTCCTCCCTGTATCTCAATATTGTTTTTGTTTGTTTCTTTTCTTGTTGGTTGTGATATGCTTGTATTTCGTTTTAGATTGTCCGGCACCATAAGACCATTTTGTTATGGAGTGCGCTAGAGAAGTGGAACAAAAAATTTTCTGATAACAGTGCATATGGAGAATTCAACTAGCGTATTCGGGGAATCAGTGGCGTACCGGAAATACGTGTGAGGGGGGTCAACTTGAAAATTTCAAATGGAAAGTTTTTTGAAATTTTCTTACTAGCATCCTAAACGAGAGAGTGAGCTTTTAGGAGGGACCTATAATTTTTAGTTAATAAGAACTCTAAACAATTTCGTTTAAGAGGTCCCTGAGCGAATTGAAACTGTGAATAATTCAGAATACTTTAAAATGTTGCATTACGTAGTATTATTTTCTGTAATCCTTAAGATACGTGCTGTGTGTGGTGTGTCTACAATCTGACAAAATTTCTAGTGTTTTTTCTTTTACTCGATTATTTTATTTTCTTCATTTATTTTTCTACTTTTGCCTGGTTTTTACTTCCCTATCTATACCAACATCATTGGATCATAATCTGTAAACTTTTGACCTTGTTATTTCAATTATTAAATCCCCCGTTATTACATTATTTTAGTTCAAGGTCATAAACATAATTTTGAACCAAATTGCAAGTATCAAGCCTGTAGAAAATAATAAATCTATTAATTTCATATTGTACTGTGGATACGATCTCAACTTGATACATTATCATAGTCCGAGAGCACTGAGTGGCCCCAGAACAGGCCAAAGAGTGATCTTTCAGGAAATGAGTAGCTGTTGATGGCGTTGACGTCTTTGGACGGATCGTTAGTGTGTACGTAGCGACAGCACAGGGAAGACCACAATAACGTTGTATATAAAATTAGTTTTGCATCTGACATTTGGTTATGAAAAGTTCTATTCGTTTTTGGTATCCGTTTATGTTTCTAATGATGAATATAAACTATTAAGCTATATAAAAATAAACGACATATTCTAAATAGTAAGAAAACTATTTGTCTGTTAACGCTATTTTAAAGGAAATATCAGATTCTAATACAATTGATTTTAGAACTTTAGTATCAACTTTAGAAATATTTTCATTGCAATAGAGAGATAGGATAATGGTGATTATCTTATTTCAACTAAAAATAAACATATCTGTACTTCCTTTGGCCATTATTCGTGACTTTTAGGCGTACCATCGATGTGCATACTAGTTTTTAAAGCTCTTTCACACAAACACATAAGCAAAGGGGTCATTCAAGTATTACGTAAACTTTCAAGGGAATTCAAGCTTTGCTTACATGATCTGACAATAGGAAGAGAAGGATCAGCGCAATGCTTACGTAAGATTCGCTTAAATATGTATTAGTGTAGATTTAAAGATTGAAACTTGTATTTAGGCTTCAAAATAATGATAAGAAATTTTTACAAGTCTTTTTTTATTTTTTTCCTGTTTGACATTCTGACTGAGGCCTTTACAGGCTTTTCTTCAGTATCACCAGAAGAATACACACAAGTTTACCCTTTCTGATCGGCGGTAATCTATGACCTTAGAAAAAATGGCAAAATATTTGATAGTGATTTTTCAAAATCATCATTTCATGCATAAAATGATCCCTGCGACAAATATTTGTTTCATTTGATATTAAATATTTTACGTAAACTACGTAAAATAGGGCAAACAATCTGTGCATCAAAGTGATAGCAAAGTGAATTATGAAAAACATAATTTATTAGATCACCGTTGTGTGTATGGAAAGATATTTTTTTTATTCCTGCAGTAGTATTTAGTTTATTTGATATTACAAATTTTACCTCTGTTCCATATAATTTATTTTGCATATTTCATTAGTTTTTGTTACATATTATGCAAAATTATACTATTAGATACATAGAAATCCTTTTTACTACACTCTGGTGAAAACACCTGTGCTAGCAGACGAATTGTGTAGGAGTCCGTATCGTGACGTCATGCTAAAGCTCTGAATAGATGGCGCCATCAGTTACTCATCCATGAATAGCCTACGTAATAATATTCAAGATACCTTGGAAAGTTGGAATCAGCCAGCGGGACTAGCATAGTGCCAGAGGGGTCCATTCCGAACAACATTGACAACTTTCAAATTCCCATATTCCATTGCATTGATGACGGTAAGTTGTAAGAATTTGCGGAAGATCATCGTCTTAATGTACTAAAACCAAAAAGTCTCCATATTATGTCTTAAGCACGGATTAAGTTCTAAATATTATTATTAATTATAAATTAGTACTGCGTTGTTACTTACTTCAGATTGTTTAAGACGTACAAGAAATAAACTCAAGGTATCGTACAACAAACTTGACTGCAAAGTATTTCACCAGACATTGCATAGTGATTGTCATACAATTGCAGAGCCATTTCTGCTGAGTAGTGGACGAATTACTGCTGAATTGTAGATCAATTGCTACAGACTTGCAGAGCAACTGCTGAAGAGTTGCAAAGTAATTGTTGTAGACTCGAAGCGTAATTGCTGGAGAGTTGCAGGAGACTTGCAAGGCGATTGTACTCCAGTTGTGCTGCATTTTATCAGCACTTTCATAGTGTCAACTAGGTATTTGTTGCATAATTGCTGCTGGTTACTAGAGTTGCATACAAAGTCTTGCAGGAAGTTTACGAGCGTTATCGGGCAAGTTTGCTACAATCGTGCGTTCAGTTACTTTTGCTATCTGGGATGGTATTAGACTTTTCAATCAGCAGGACTTCCCCAACACCTGCGCTGATTACAATATTTTTTTCAGTGAAAACTGATCGGAACTCAGTAATGTTTCCAATTAAGAGATAATAGAACCTACTTTCTATTTAAATTTTTGCGGTAACCCCCATCACACATTTTCTCTACACCACTGATTCCCCATATACGATTGCTGAATTCTCAATGCAATTTTATCATTAAGATTTGTTTTAGCTTTCTACACCTAGTAGCTTCCTACAGTAGCAGTACGGAGTACTGGGCCAATTTTCGCACAATACTGCACCAATATCGAACAATTTCGACCCAAAGTTGGCCAGTATTTGGGGCGATACTGGCCCGATATCCTGGGCTGCTACGGTAGCTATTTCCAATGGACAACGTTGGTGACGTAATACTGTTCCTGTAACAATAAGATATTGTAGCTCCCAAACCGTACAAAATTTCGAAAAAGTTTTCCTCTAAAAGTTGTTTTGTTTTCAATACTGATTCCAAAAATATAAAAAGTTACCCTATTTTTCATTTGAAATTTTCAAGTTGACCTCCCTTACACGTATTTCCGGTACGCCACTGATTCCCCGAATACGCTAGTTGAATTCTCCATATGAACTTTTATCACAATTTTTTTTGGTTCCACTTCTCTAGTGCACTCCATAACGAAATGGTCCTTTGGTGCCGGAGTTTTGAATCACCCTGTATGTATAGATATACAGGGTGTAAAGAAAAGACGGTTACATACCTTGGAAGCTTAATCCTGACATCGAAACAAGAAAAAATTTAATAACATGGGACGAATTCCTCTTCGTTTTGGGGATACGCGGTTTCCAACCTAGAGCCACAAAATCGATTTCTTGCGATGGTAATCACAATGATTAATAATATTTCGTCATAATTCTTAAAATAAAATTTAGTTTTAGGAAGTTGATTTGCACCAATTACGTGGATATTATAGGTTAAAAACTTATCCCATCGGGTAATCAGTGTTGCGAACCTTGTATATCTTTCATTTTCTCAAATGGCACTACGTCAATTTATTAGATATGTGGTATCCTCTTGTGATAGTAAACAACATACGTAAAGTACAGAACGCTGTATTGAAAACTGAAATTTCGTCCCTGCTTTTGAAGAAACATTGCAGTTTTTCATGTTTAATTTAGTAGAACATTCATAGTTTGCAACACTGCGTTTTATGCTTCAAATATGTTGTTTACAATCAGCAGAGGATACCATATATCCAATAGACTGACGAAGTGCCATTTGAAAAAAAAAATGAAATATTTACAAGGTTGGCAACACTGATTACCCGATATCATCAGTTTTTAACTTGTAATATCTACTGTATTGATGTAAATCAACTTCCTAAAACTAAATTTTATTTTAGTGCATCGTGTAAGATTTATGGCGAAATATCCATTCTGTTTACCTTTGCAAGAAATCAATTTTGTGGCTGTAAGTTGCAAACCGTGTATCTCGAAAACGAAGCGGAATTCGTCCCATGTTGATATGAACTTTTTATCTTGTTTCGATATCAGAATTCACCTCCCAAAGTTTGTAACTATCTTTTCTTTACACCCTGTATATATATTTATTAAAACAAAAGTAAAAGTAAATTACAGTATTTTTAATCATTTTGTGGTTTGAATCATATGTAAGCTTGAAATTTACGTTTTAGTCCTTATGTGATGATAGGCTGTTATGATGTAAATCAAAACCAAAGTGATCGATATAGAATTTTAACAAACTATTTGATTAGTTAATTTCATATTAAACGCGAAATATTAAGAGAAGAACGTAGGAGCCCAATTCACAGTATAAGTTTACAATTTGTATTACAAATACTGAACGTTTATTTTGGTAATACATTTGAAAACAGACAATCCAGTTTTTGTTTTCAAAACAAAAATTGTTGTATCAAATTATTTGATTTCTTCACAAATTGCTCGAAAGCAATTTACACTTAATGGAAGGATGAAAATGCAAAGCTGCGCATACCCTATTGATTTGACGGCATTATATAGCTCTCATTGAATTGAATTTGTAAGACCTTTAGACAACTTTAGAACAGACCAAATGTATGATGATGGAAGAATTGGCGAAATAAAGAAAGTGGGAGGAAACTAGAGAACCCTGAGAAAACCCGCGCACAATGTTTTTGTTCACCACAAAGCCCACATGACACGAGCCGGAATCGAATTGGGGTCTCCACGGACTAGAGGTGAGCGACTGCGGCTACAAAATAGCGTTCATACTTTATGGAATATTGTCGTAGGGTGTTCCTAAATTGAAAGTACAGTTTTGAGGGCTGAAAACTAAGTGAAATTAACTAAAACTTATCTTAGTAAACTTAAGTCCTTGAATATTTCCTTCGAATATGTAAACTGGTGAAAAGAGCCAATTGCGATTATAAAAGTTTGCAATTGCTTAGGAAGAAAGGAAGACAGACGTCATTTTAGAAAGAAAGCTGATACGTAGAAACATTGTAAATTGTTTCTTTTTCGAACTTAATTACGGTATATACCCCACAAAAAACCACTTCATTTATCGTGTATCGACGAAAG
>JAGDQP010037262.1:0-18699 GCA_022664845.1 Lepisma saccharinum | reverse complement strand
ACTGCAAATTTCAGTACTATATCAATTTTTCTCCTTTAGAGATCTCCTACCATCTTCTGGTAGCTGAAATGGCCATACATCTTCTACCCAATGACGACTCTTTCCCGTTTCCTCTCTCTTTTCAGACTACGTTTGTCTCCTCTCACTTCTACATTCATGTTATATTTCCTTTTGGCTTCGTTGATCGATGATTCTTTCGCTATCCTCTCCACTGCTCAATGAACTTATTTTCTGCTTCCTTTTTCAACCTGTTTCATCATATTCAGCTTTCTTCACAATTCATTTCCAATGCTTACTGATACTTAATACCTCGTTCCACTTGATTATTCTGTTTCTCATTTCCATCTTTTTTCGAATCGTTTCCATTTCCTTGAGAATATCATGCTTTGTTGTTCTAGAGTGCTGGTGCTTCGTATAGAAATTTAATGTTCTACTTCTTTGTAATGTATTTCACAACATTTTTGTCTCTTTTTTCATCCTTATGCTGTTTTCATCCTTATAACTTTCCCTCAGTTTTCTTCGTGTTTTCTTCTACATGCACCATATCACATTCCTTGCCTTTAATTTCACATACAATTTCTTTTTCCTCTCTATTTTCTTTTCCTTCTCCATGCTCCTGTTTCTGTCTGAAGAATCTTGCTACTTTCGCTGCTGGATGTTTTTACATCTTCTTTCCTAAACAACTTTTCATCCTTTCACTTGCTTTATCCATTCCTATCAGTACTCGAAATTAAATTTTTCTTACGCTAGAATATTGCCTACGTTCTATTTTAATTTTAAATGCTGTGATATCAGTTTTGTAATTGCTTGTTTAATACAACCAGTTCCAGTGCTCTGCACAATTACGCATGTCAAAACTTTAAACACTTTTAATATTGCGTACGTTTACGTCAATAATATACATCTCATCAACTTTTGGTATGCAACGCTTAATTTTGTAATTAACATAGAAAACTTTTAATTATATTATCTTTAGAACAGGTAGTGGACGTAGATATTTACAATAATTCTTATTCCTGACATGTGAAGGTTTAAGTGTATTTGTACCGGTAATACGGAATAGGTTTCTTAACGTCTTGTTATAATTGTTGCGGGTCGTGGGTGTCATCTGAAAACATTTCTTGTGAGTCAGATCAAGATTAGCATTAAATGTGTAACGGGGTTGGCAACAAACCCTGCATATACCTTAGCTTTTTATCTTAAAGGAAGACTTAACACACAGCCATCAACAGAGGATGACACCTTAAACCGATGTTAATAGATTCCACAGAGTGACTTCAGTAAAAAAATGTGAAGGTGAAAAAATCATAACATTGCAAGGACAATAAATATCTAGCTCGAGATTGTTCACCAAACTAATGAACATAGCCAATCGAAAATTCAGACAAACCAAAACAGATATTACTACATTTATTATTGATTAACTGATGAAGGATTGTCCAATAGGGCACAGCGGGGAGGAAACGGAAAAAATCATTGGATTTCAGCCATCCAGTTTTAACGGGATGGTGGATAAATATGGAAATGAAACTTTTGAGGCCCATAATAACCAATATTTACAGTTATTGCTCGCAGGCATTTTTGTAAACAAGGATAGAGTCCTAAAATATTTTTGTATTCACACTAGGAAAATCATTAAACAAACAATTTTACTTGAGAAGTTATGAGCACCGTTTTGATGTTTAACATGAATGAGGAACTAACATGACACGATGCACGACTTGAATTCCTTAAGAAACATTTAAATATCACTAGCCTTTCTCTTCAACTGTGACGGACCAGATCAGTTTACACATGATGAACGCAACGTGAAGATAGATGAAAATAGTTATCAAACATCTATTGGTGTAGTCTGAAAGGATAGACCAAGCAGAAAGTTTTGAATATGTATTAACAGAAATCCTACAAATAAAAAAAATATTTAACGTTACTATAGTAACGTGACGAAAGTAGTAACATATTGCTTAGATATGTAATTAAAAATAAATAATATTTTTATTGACACTTTAAACTTAATTTTTCTCTAGAAACCTCTGGAATCTGATGAAGTCAAGAAAAAATCTAGATGCACTCTTTGCCGAAGATGCTGTGGTTGGATGAAAGTTTTCTTGAGAAAACAAGGCATTCTGGACGTCTTTTCTTTGGTGATATTCCCAATATTATTTGGCATTTTCAATGTCGTTTACTGGAATCATTACTTGAGTCAAATGAACACCAAATGGGAGGAAATTGTGGAAGACCTTTAAGGGAGTGGAAACCATGAAGATACAAATTGAAGAGAATCTAAATTCATTGATACCTTTCAAGGAAAAAAAAATGAGTAATGTTCCAAAACAAAGTGCTCAAAATAGAAACTTGTATTTGTATATTGTAATAGAAAAGCCATTTTTGATAACAATTACAATATTTTGTGTACTTCAAACTATACGATATCATGTTTCAGTCAATAATGTCGAATCGTTTTGTGCATTTTAAGCACAAGGTACTGGGGATGAGGATGTAGCTATTAAGAAAAAGCAAGGAGTAGATCTCAGAAAGCAGGTTTCATTCTGAATGGAAGGGTTATAACTGTGGAAGTAGAGCTATGTCACTCACCGGACTGTATGGTTGGTCCTTTCGTTAAAGCTAGGATTGTTAGCCTGTCCTCAAGTAGAGAAGAGTAGTCTGTACTATAGGCTAGTACAGTATTTGCTTGTAGTGTAACTTGTAACTACTACTGTATGATAACGGAGCGATGAAATATAGTGTCTCTCACCGTATCTCTTCTTCTATAAATTAAACCCAATTTTTCCCCTTTAGGGAGATGAGGAGCTTAAGCAACTACATGAGTCAGCTGGATTCCAGGGGACGTGATGGCCATGCAGTCTGAAGCTCCTTCTTTTCCACTCATACAGCCCGGAAAGGTTTCTGCGCTATAAACATAATAAGCACTGACATTAACAATACTTACATAGCCAACAAGTTAGGTATAACTTGTTATGTATAATTTGTAGATGTGCAAGCTGCTTCCGCCTTTCTTATTTTCTCTCCAGGTATTTGTTACCTGTTGCAATACGTAATACATATGATACAAAAGGTCACTTTGAAGCAGTTTTGTTGTTATTATGTATGTGTTTCAATAAATTCAAATACGGTCCTGGGATCTATCGGTATTTCTTACAATGTAAAGGTTAAATTTTTATTTATTTAACTGAGGTCAAAGGTCACTCCGAGCAGACTAAAACATCTCGGATCTCTTAAAGCCAACTTTATTAAACAAACTAAATATAATACAAGATCCTGATTGGTTGAAGAATGCTAGAATGTTTGCGGTATGTATACACAATAAACAAAGACTAGTTGCAACATTGTTCACTCATTTGACAGTTCCGAACTTGGTACACAAAAATTCGATATGAATAATTTGAATTTCATTCTTTGTTCTCTCTTTGGCTAGCTTGGAATTTAGCCAAAATAATACCTAAACCAACAGGTTTCTTCTTAACTTTACCACTTATGCTTAACTTGGCTATTGACATGATTGTAGAATGCTTTTTAAAGTGTGCTTAAACTATTAATGATAAATATTTTGTGCTTGCTTTGTCTAGTAGTCTCTGCTCATTGTTTGCGTCTACGGGGATTCGGCGTTGGACTAACACTTCGTACGTTCAACAGCCTCTCAAGCAGCAAGAACCGACAAGATAATGTAGAAGTGTTAAAGATTATTATTATTGATTTTATTTTCTATTTTGGTGCCTTTTGTATCTGGAAAATGCTTAACTAAGGCAAGAAGAACTTGTTATTTCGCACCAACATGGGAAAAGACGCGTACAGACAATTCTATATTCAAAATACAATTTTATTATTATTGGAATCGAAATCTAGTGGGTAGAGAACATTATGCGCTTCTGCATAATTCATTGGAAACTAGGAATATCGTCAAACTGTCGATCATTGATTTTGGAAGTGTGGAAACGCCTTCATTTGTTGACGTTTACATTTATCTAGAAAGCTTCAGAAATTTTCTAGTGCTGAAACCCTCAGGATGCATTTGAAGCGTTATCTCATTGCTTTTGAGAATGAGCTGCGAGATAAGAAAATGTAATGCAAAATGCCGCTTATAGACGACCCCTGTCAGAGAGGATGCTGTATAAAATCTGAGGTTTTAAATGTCATTCCTACCTACAGAACAAAGATCTTAAACCGAAAATATCCCTCGCAAAAATATTTTCTGGTTCCACTGTTTGGGGATTGTTCGAATTTGTAAACAGTTTCCAACAAATCCTGAATAATACCCTATCATTCTTGTCATTTTAAGGAGAGAGAATGTGTTGAAGTTAGCAGTGATGACAAGTTGAGTGTTTCGTAGCGATAGGAACGCATCAAAAGTTAAACGCGAAAGAAGTAGTGACAGGAAGCTCATAGTGCTTCTTCAACTTTATGATATATGGCTACGGGGTATGTTATGAAGGAAACTACAGGGTGCATAGGATATTTGAGAACATGTGTTGTATGCTACATAGCTCTTTTGTAACCAACGGATATGAGTTATCGTTCGAAGTGCATCGTGGCCGAATATAGTTTGACGCAGCAGATGAGGAAGAGTTCGGTGGTTGTTGCCGTCTACGATAAACATGATGGTTTAGAGATTACGACGTTTCGAAAAGTTGTAAATTAGTTTGCACAACGTGTGAAATGAGTTTCAAATTTCCAGAGGGGATTTGTCTTTTGTATCAAAACGAGAACGACATGGTCAATCTTGGGATAC
The DNA here is from genome assembly GCA_022664845.1 of Lepisma saccharinum. NCBI lineage: Eukaryota > Metazoa > Arthropoda > Insecta > Zygentoma > Lepismatidae > Lepisma > Lepisma saccharinum. Next base: position 13,952 of record JAGDQP010037262.1, on the reverse strand, counting down.
GATGAGAACACCCTAGTTTATAAAATACTTGCAAGACATTATTGATACTAGTAATAACGTCCGAAATTCTATGACGACCATCGCGATGGATCTCAAGTGTTTTCTTCTTACGGCACAGTCAGATGTGTGGTGTAGGAGGATCTGCGTTACAAGCCTTATGCGATGAAGAAATGTCACTTCGTGTTTCGGAAACACAAAAAAACTCGCCTGCTTCGTGTAAAGCAGTTACTCAACAAGATAAAGAACCAAGAAGAATACGGTATGTTCTGTTTTCTCTTATGAGAAAACTTCGATCAGAACCAAATGGTGAACAGACGAAATGACCGGCTATTACGGGTAGTTCCTTTATATGACCCCAGAGGGTTATCCATATTACAATTCCAGCAACTGTAATGGTGTAAGGAATGATGAGTGGTGAGAAATATGACATGCCACCCACTTCTATCAGCAATGTCTTTGCGTTATTTCTCCTGCCTATATTCAGATGCTAAAACAGTTTTCAATTCATGGGTAGACGACTGTAAGTGTTTCAAGAAAACTCTGCACCTGTCCACACGGGTCATGATACCCAACAATGGCTGTTCTAAAATTTCCATGATCACGTGATACCGCTCAATTACCCTACGCACACGATATCATACAATATCCACAATCACATATCGTCTGAAACTTCTGTACCCCGGTAAAAAGTTATTTCGTTGCACCCGAATCCTCTGAGTTCGCTGACATCAGAAATACCACCAAATCGATACCCTTTCAGATATGTTTTTAGTTGTGGAAACAGGTAATAATCAATAGGACTAGATCAGTGAATAGGGAAGGGGGGGGGGGGGTCGACCAATTCAAAACCCAAGGAATGCAGTTTGTCCCGCACAATCTGGACCTTGTGTACTGGAGCATTGTTCTCTAGATATCTTTTGCATATTTCCGTTGCATTCTTCTTGATAACCTCCTTTAAACCAGAAGGTTAGCGTAGTTCACCAGTTATTGTAGAACCATCCTGGAGGTATCCATGATCAAAATCCCATCGCGGTCCACAAAAATTGACGCCAACAACTTCTTTGATTAGTTTTGTGCATAAAACTTGTTTGGAAGTGGTGCCATTTCATGTATTGATGCTTTGTCCCGGGATCATACAGATGGAACCACGTTTCATTCACAGTCACTAATCTAGCAAAAAGATCCTGTCCAGTAGTTTGAAAATGAGCCAAAATGATTTCCGATCACTTCATTCGGTGACGTTTTTGATCACTGTTTCAACATTTGCAACCCGCGCGGCAGAAAGTGTCTTCATATCCAGTACATTATGGATGATGAATCCTAAAGGGTCCCGGAATATGTTCAGTGTATCTACAATCTTCTTGGCTGGTAGTCATCGATCCATCAGAATAAGTTAATGCACTGCATCACATGCTACCGGATCCGTCCCGTATGCAAGGTGGCCACTGTGAACCTCATCTTCGACGCTGAAATATCCAGTCTTGAATCGATAGATTCAGGTTTGTATGGTGTTGTAGGAAGAACACTGTTCTCCCAATATTTGAAACATAACGCCATGAATGTACTTCACAGACTTTCCTTGGAGAAACAAAATTCTGATCACACTCCGAAAACTCCGGTGCCCTGAAACTGGCTTATGCCTCCTCCATGGCTACTTCAAAGCTGGAAATAAGAAAGAATCAATTATCCAGAACATTATTTTTTCACCAGAACATATTTATATCTTACACTTTCAAACGAGATATAAATCGAAATTGAGAAACATGGGGATGAAGAAAACGCCAAGAACTTCTCAGCGCCCCCTCAGCGATTCTCGTCCACTGTCTTTTAATGACCATTACTATTACGAAGTATTGTGTGCTTTGTGTATCCAGTCATAATCGAGGATAATGCTGGTTTTATCCAACAGCTCAGTTATTATAGAAGTTCGTCTGGAACGGGCTACGCACTTTGTAGCAAAATCAGGATTTTTTTTCAAACGGTGGAACTAACCCTTCTACTTACACATATCTTAAAAACAAGAGACTATAACATAACATCTATAAAATTATTCAATATAGCACTGTAGCAAAGACTATAATTTACAGTTTAGTATGAAAATATTTGGTCAGACATTTTTGTATAGTTTTAAGAGTAACTTAATTAAATTCATATGGTAGTTGTTTGTGAGGCATTTATGGCCTATAAGCACTGACTTTATATTGTTTTATAACTTATAAATCGCATAAAGTTTTTTCCCGAATTTGTTCTATTCCCTTTAGCTGCGGTTGATATCTACGTGAGCAGATAACTTATGCATATTCCAATCTACTCCGCACGATACTATTGTATAATTCATTAATACAATATATTTTATGGAAATACAGTTCTGGTTACAAATATTAATCTTTTGTATAAATCATTGATTATGTATGAAGTATTCTTTTCAAATGAGATGTTAGTGTCAATAATAACGCTAAGGGTAAGTTCTATAATCGACGACTAAGCTTCTGAGCAAGGCTAAGAGTTGAGGGTCATATTTTCGCCAATGAGGGTACACAAAATGAGACTTGGCCGCAACTTAACCCCGAGACCAGAAGCTTAGCTGTCGATTGTAGAACTGACCCTAATATGCTTAGTAGAGTGAACCTGCTAAAGTTTATCATTACTTATAAAATATGTATTTGGGTTGAGTTAATTTGATTGTAGAAAAGGTGTTTGGTACATTCTAGATACAGATATTTAGATTATCATGGAAAACTTATTCTTGTAGTTCATTAATTAAGTTGAAACATATCGTTTGAGTGTCTAATGCGAGTGTATAATTTTACATCATCATTTATTGTGCACGTACATTTTTAAAGTTATTGGGAAGCTCATTTATGTACATAATTGAAAGTAAATGTCCTATAAAAGTACCCTGGAGTACGCTGGTTTTCTTAGGCTTTAATTTGTTAATAGTATCTTTATTATCACTACGAGTTGTAATGCATGTTAACACCAAGTAAATAATTTACATTTTAGTTACCTGTTTCAATATATCTGATTTGAAGGGGAATAAATTGTGTACATTTTTTTTTAGGAAAAGTGCAAAGTCATTTGTTATTCTTTAGTAGTATGTAGTTATTTACCTACACGTGGTTAGGATAAAAACCTTTACATCTTTCGCTTTAACTCCAAAATAATATATTGCGTTATATTTTAAAGCATGATTCTATTTGAGGACCACAGGAAAATAACGTTATTTGTCCATTTTGGGACATACTCAGATAATTGAACCCATTGTTTTGTCTGTGAAAGGTCATTCCAACAAGATGTATATATAAAAAAAACACCAAGAACGAGAAAATAAGCTAAACGGAATATCTCTACAACATATGCGAGTACCTGAGCTCCAAATTTGGTGCAGCTACACCAAACAATATAATATCATTTTGAAATATTAATATCTCGAAATTGGTTGAAAACACTGGCAACTTTGACACATGCGGCTAACCTGCCGTACCTCTATTACCTGTCTAAGTACCTTAATCCGATGTTCGTTACAGATAAATGGAAGCAATTTGAAATTAATCTCATTCAAAATGGGTTGGCAACACTGACAGCTGCAATACCCCGGAAGTACGTCAGTCACCTAACCCAGTACGTAAAATCCAATTTTAGTATGGATAGGGGAAACGTTATGGCAGTAATTTAAACTAATAACTGTTTAAAACTGGCAACACTGACAACTGCCAGGTGGTGCATGAGATACCTCTATGGCCAGTCCTAGTAGCTAAAAGCCAAGTTTATTACGGATAGGACAAATGGTGTGGGAGCAATTCGAAATATTGAATTTTCCAAATTCAAACACTGACAACTAGACTAATAAATGGATCTTAATTATAATACTTGTTCTACCCAGTCTTGAACACACATAGGGTAGACCGAGGCTATTTGAGTATAGCAAGAGAAAAATCAAAATTTACAAAACCCGAGGTACTTTAGAGTTGAAATAATTATGTCATAATCTACGTACATTATTATAGTACAACATATTAAAGAATAAAGAACCTGTTAAGTCATGGAAATTCTGGAAACGAATTTAAAATAAAAATGGGAGAATTCGAGACTAGTAATAATCACGGGACTAATTGGGTCGCTCAGGAGGCTATTTGGGTCTTTCACTGTATCAACATTGTTTACATTAATCACCTTAGCGTTCATGTATATTTTTAAATTATACTCTCTTTCTATATAATTTGTGAAAAACACAACATTAATAAACATTTCCCCTCAACTCTTCATTGACGTAACCACTATCTGATAAGGAAACATGACAAGCTGGTGGTACATTGTTCACGAATTCTTCTCTCATACGCTGACCTTTATAAAAATAAATGGTGGGATGTATTGTCCAACTGCGCTGCAAGAGACTATCACAATGACATTCTCGCCTCTTTCGACGCTAGTGAGAGCAACCACTTCTTTTTCCCTTCTTGGCAATGACCTTGTTTCGGTTGTTGTTAAGAGAAAACCCTATTTCAACCACGTACGCTGTGGTTTTGTCTTGACACTAATCTTCGAAGTAACAGATTTCAACAGTTAAAAAATCACTCACAACTTCCTTATTAATTTCCTCAGCACGAGCTCTTGAAAGTGCCTCAGACCTTCGTAATGACAAGTTCGAATGTCTTTTCATGAAATTTGAAAAACAATCTTCACCAGTTAATCCTTTGTGTTTCCAATGATGCGGAATTTGATTTATTATAACTTATCAATGTACAGCTTTACGAATCGTTTGAGTGGTGCAGCCTAGTCTTTTTCAAGCGAGAGTCAACATTCGTAACACAAACTCTTCCTCCTGTTCTTCTGTCAGTACTGTGGAGTGTCCTATGGCTTTCGGTTTTGTACTCTGAACTAGTTCATCATTATCACCCAAGGTTAGTCTCAACCTTTTGACCTGCACTTTCTTTCGCATAGTTTTCAATTGACATTGAAGAGCTGTGAAGCTCCACGTAAACTCAAATCACCTTTTGTTACACTTTGCATGGCATTTTCTATGTCTTCATTATTTCACTTGTTGTATTTATGTTTTGATTTGTATGTCCGTACCATCTAAAAAGAAATTGAAATGTTTTGTTTTACATACATGCATCATATAGTCTAAACCATAAATACAAAATTAAAATCCATAAATTAAATAAATTCACATAAGTTTACACCTGACTCAAATAGCCCCGCTTCGCACATGCTTATGTAGAAACGTACTACTTTCACACTAGACAGACGAGAGCGCCAAAAATGTCGTTTAAAACATGCGGACGTTCTGTTTTATGCGTACGGTAATAATTTTACAAATATATGCATTTACACAGGTTCAGCACCTTATATCATACAGCCACTATTTTATATCAGAGCAAACTATGAAGTATTTCAACTCACCTTGCTCAGAATAGTCGCAAATTCACAGCAACTGATAAGAAAGCAGCAGATCAAGGACGCACACACCCTTCCCTTTGCCAACAAACTCACAATTGAAGGCAGGTTAAGCGTACTGGTGCTCATATTAAATGCGCAGTGGCATGTTTTGTTAAGTTTAACCCAAATAACCCCGGTCTACCCTATATTTATCTCGCAAATAAAGGGAAGCAAAAGTTGTTAAGCCATTTCCTTGTATATGTACTGGAAGTGACTGATATTCTCCTTTTAACTGTGATATTGGGCCACGGTGGCTCAGTTGGTAGAGCGATCACCTCTGGTGCTCGGATCAATCACTGCTCATGCAATGTGGGCTTTGTGCTGGACAAACACAGTGCGCGTGGGTTTTCTCGGGGTGATCCCGTTTGCTCCCACTTTCTTCATTACACCAATTCATCCCATCATCATCCATACGGCCTGAGCCATAGTTGCCTAAAGGCCTTAAAATAAAATTCAATTCAAATGCAATTATCTGTGATCTGATAAAGTTAATGAAAAACGATTTAAGAACACTTTATGGCTTCCGCCTGCAAATATGTTCCCTCACGTGTTTGTACGTAAGTCTCATGAGCTAAGTAAGTATCGGCTCGTGGCTTGATGAGGTTGTAGTGCCAAGAAGTTCAGCACCAAAATACTCTAGTATAAAACGATAGTACATAAATGGTATTATAAACATAATAATTCCTGTAAAACCCAACCAAGTTAATTAGAAATACACTACATTTGTTGTATCAACTTGATGAGGAGACTGCATAACGAAGAACTTCACGGTTTTTACGACTCACTCGATTTTGTATGAATAATGAAATCGCGACGACTAAGGTGGGCAGATCATGTAGTTCGGATGGGAGAGAAACGAATATCATATCCCATCGTGGTTGGTAAACTGGAGAGAAAGAGATCGTTAGGAAGACCTAGACGACGTTGGGAAAATAATAATAGAAGATATCTTCGTGAAGTAGGTGTTTGTGATGAAAACTGGATTGATCTTGATGAGGATAGAATCCTACGGAGATCGTTTTTTTACTGAGGCGAAGAACTTACGAGTCCAATAAACCATAGAGTAAGTAAGTAAGTAAGTTAAAGACAAAAATTAAATATCAAGTTAAAGCGCTCCGAAAACTGAATATATTTTTATACATATTTTATGTGATATACTTGTTTTAATGATATTTTTTAAAAAAATGGTCAATCACTGAGGTATATCAAACGATCGGTGCCCTCTCCCCATAAGTCATAAACTTAAGCCATTAACCAATTTTTTTAAAAATAAAATATTGTTGCCCACCCGGATATGTTTACCTGGCGCCGTCGTTGGTTAGAAGTATAAGTATAATCTTTATTAAAAAATACATATTAAATAGAAATTTTCCTATAGGGGCAAAGAAAAATTTTGCCGCCCTTTCCATCGTTTTTAGCCAAAACAACACGACCAGTCGACGCGACGACCACACCAGTGTCTCGTATCACGTAGTGTACTTTCGTTATCTCCTCTGGAGCCTGTCGTGACATCGCTATTACTAACAACACTAAGGCAGTAGACCTGCCTATCTGACTTAATTTTTACTTCTCTTTTGTTTTTTGTTTTCACAAATTTGCCATGGTGAGGCGAAGCCAAATATCCATTGGCAGGGTTACGCCCTTTTTCTGGGAAGAGGTTTTTCTGGATAGGTGCTTGAAGGAACTGGAGTTGGTCTACTAGGTTATCTGGGAACTTTGTTATTCTTTATTTATTAAAAAACCTTGGACCATTACAATTTTTCATCGTCAGCATTCATTTGGTGGAATTAGAGGAAGCTATGAAAAAAGAGAGAAAAGGAAAGTAAGGATGAATAAATGATGAATGAATTCATGAAGTGCTTACACGCCAGAATCATAATAGTGGGAATGTTAGTATAGACAAATGCGGGTTATCTTCTGTCCCCGGGGCGACACGGGGAACTAATGAGAGACAAGATGAGTCCTCTCAGTATTTAATTGATTTTTACCGTGCACGTGATGGAGGTATGAAATCTGGTGGATCTGGTTCGGGAATAGCTGTGAGCTGTAGGAGGTCTTCGGGATCGTCGGAGAGAGCGGCGAGAAATATGCTGAGTAGAAGGGAAAGTGGGCTTGGAATTAGCAAAGGATATTGTTGATTGTAAGGTTTAGTATGGTCTATACTATCTAAAAACAATGGATGATAACTTGATAAGCTTCATAGCAAGTGGTAATGTAGCGTGTACGTAAGGTTTCAATATGGAACAGAATGTATGATATGGTAACTCTGACGTACAAGTCTGCTGTAGGGATTGGGAATTTAATACGTTATGATATACGGAATACATGGCATTCCATTATGTTGAGTTTATTATAATAAGATGAAGATGCTGCTATCCAGCCTGTATGTCCGTAAGTTAAGACTGGTCTGAGAAATGCTTTGTAAGTATTGATTATGGTTGTTGGTGATAATCCCCAAGTTGTGCCAGTAAGTATTTTTAGGAGGTTCAAACGATTGTATGCTTTGGTTGTTATTTGTTTTATATGAGGCTTCCAAGTTAGGTGGTAATCAAATATGATTCCAAGATATTTGACTGCATGAGTTGGTTTGATTCTTGTACGTTGTACTGATATATGTAGTTTTGATGGATTACGGTGTACCCGTGAGCGTTGTTTGGATGGTAAAAGTACTATTCCTTGTGTTTTAGCTGCATTTATGGTAAGTCTTCATGTAGAACACCGCTTACAGAATAAGTCTATTGGGGCTTGCATATTTTCGTTGATTTGATTTATGGTTTGGGCAGTAGCTGAATAGGCGGTGTGGTCTTCATACTGGTACAGTTAAACATTCTCTGGTAATGGTGGAAGATCGGTACAATATTGAAAATAGAATAGTGAGGAAATATTTGGTCCTTGAAGGACTCCTGTGTGAAGGAAGATAGAGAAGGAAATGGCGTGATTGATGGTGATGTAGGCGATCCATTCAGCGAGGAAATTGTAGATGTATCGAATGTATGCAATATGTAGATGAAATTTTAGTAGTTTCAACATAAGTGCATGATGTAAAACTTTATCGAAGGCTTTCTGTAAATCAGATAGAACGAGGCATGATGGTCTGTAGGTTGAAGTGATTTGTAATGTGAGTGGAGAGTCTTAAAAGTTGGTCCTGAATTTTAAAGTTGAAATTAGTTTGTATGGAATAACATTAAAGAAATGTCTTAGGGCTCCGGTATTAATATTTTAAACACTTTTAGTTCAATTTGAATTTAATAGGCAATTTTACTTCCTTCTCTGGAGATTTTATTTTTATACTTTTAGCTGTTTGTCACCCCTAAACGTGCCGCCAGTGGCGCTTGCCCCCTTTACCCCCTTAGATGAATCGGCACTGGTTTCACTACTTCACTTTCTTCGCTGAATGCGATCGTACATAGAGAAATTGAAGCTTAATCAACGAAGTGAATAAAACGAGTAATACAAATATAGCGCAATCCCTGTTGTTCAGCTATAGAGGATCTGAAAATGGATCATTTGTTTATTTTCTTTCCGTCTGTAGATGTTAAAATACGAGCTTGGCCGTATTTCTGTGTTTCGCATTTTTACATTCTTTTCTTTAGTTCACAATGGTTCGTGTTGGCCTCAAATCTTGGAATGTTAATTTAACTCGTTTACCGACGTCATAGAATGATGAAATTTTACACAGCGACGTAAGTCGGGTGACAATACAATATTCCATTGTTACTTTCATATTGTTCTATATTTAATATGGACTTCTTTATCATAAAATTAATACTAGCCTGCAATAATGTTGAGTTTCACTGGTTGCAGAACACTTTAGGATTTGGGTCACAAACTATTAGCTTGAGAAAAAGTATCCGAACACCGAAATAACTCGTAAAAAGTAATAAAAATATATTTTTTTAAATCTACTTTTCTTAAACAATTCGCAATAAAAAGTAAAAATAATTATGTCCATGCATGACTAAAAATATAAGCATGGGGTTTAGTAAAAAATAATGTCCATGCATGACTAAAAAGAAAATCATGGGGTAAGTTAATTGAAGAATTTATAAAGTGACTGAATATGAAAGAGCGCCTTATGCTTTTCCTTTTAGTCATGTATAAACAATATTATTTTTTTTAATTTTTAATACGAATTGTTTAAGAAAAGTATGTTTTTAAAAAGATTTATTACTTTTTGTGCTACAAAAGTATCAGATAACGAAAGTTACTAATCTGCTGAAGTTCTCCTCAGCGAGTGTGATTCCATGTACTGTAAATAATGGAACTGGAGAGCTTTTCCTTGTGAAATTTACAATTGCTTGCAATGTTTAATTTTGATGCATCATGTCAGTTATAAAGCAATAGTTTGTGAGGATTTAGATTAAAACATTACGTCTTTTGCTTCTGCTTTTCATGTATTCTTGTACAAAGTGGTTCGTTGTTTATTTTGTATGAACCTCGGTATACATTACATAAAGTCATCGAGCTTACATTTACCTCTAAATTTTTGCTAATTAAGCATTTGAATAAAAATAATTAGCTACACAGATGGTGTAGGTAGGGGTACACAGAAGCTAATAAAGTTGAAATTGCGTTTTGTTTACCAAATACAATGAATTTTTGGTAGAATAGCACTCCCTACTTATTTCATTATATTCATTATATGTTATATAATACGTATGTTTATCATATTATATCAGAATATACACTATCAGACCAAAACGTATCGGGACATTTACCTGACAATGAAGAACAAACCTCCAGTGGGAACGCTAACGATCTTCACGGTGTTATATCAGTCCAATCTTACTAGCCTTGATACCAGCCTCCATTCTCGCAGACTCGTAGACCAATCAGGTGACGGAACGTTTCCTTGGGAATGGCAGCCCATTGCTCGTGAAATGCCGAAATGAGAAGATATATGTTTGTGGATCGGTGTCGTCGTTCCAAAAGATCTCAGAGATATCTTCAGGTGAGGATTTTGGCGCAGGCCACTCCATTTGTGGGACGTTGTTACCGTCAAATCGTTCCTCTTCAATCTTTGTAGTATGGACGGATGCTCGGTCGTTACAAGACACGATGGTAATTCCCGAAATTAGACTTCGAAGATAGACAGCAGGAAAATGCTTAAAATATCAACGTAGCGGTATCGCGTGAAATTGCCACGTAATGAGACAAGGGGGCCAAGATCCATCGAGGAGAAACATGACCATGCTGTAACCGCACCATCACCCAATTTCACAGTCCGCGCTTTACAGGCTGGTAGATGTCGTTCACCAGGAACTGCCCACACTGCCATCGGATTGACACATTGTATACTATGATTCATCAGTCCACTCAACGGTTTTCCACTCTTCTACGGTCCAGTTTTTACGCTCTGTACGCCACGTAAGGCAACGCAAGGCATTTGAGTGCGTTATGTGTGACTTATGAGCAGCTGTTCGGGCAATGAAAGCAAGTTTTCGCACCTTATGACGAACACTCGTAATGCTTGGAGTAAATCCCTATTCAGTGTGGAATTTCTGTGTGAATATGGTGATTGATGATTGACGATTACGTAGTACTACCCTCTTAAAAGCGGACGGTCTCCGGAGGCCAACATGGGAAACCGTCAGACACGGTGTTTGGTTGTACTCGTTCCTTCGCGTTTCCACTTATAATATTGGAAACTATTGGCCTATGCCTATAGATGCTCAGCGGTGTGGAAGTCAGAGTCACATCCTTCTTACAGAAGTAGCCGCTAATCATTTGACAATGTTAAAAATCCGTGATTTTACCAGACCGCCCCATTTTGCTCTCTTGCGCTGTCTGCTGACTAGTGAGATAGCTGACCGTGTGTTCCAGGGTGATGGCAGTACTGTACTATGGCTCCTATGTACCTTGCATGACTCCAATGTTCTCATTTAGACTAAACCTTCAAGTGACGCGTGTGCGAGAACAAAGTCTATGTTCCATGTTAAAGATAGCAAATAGACTTTTGTTCGCACATGCACCTTAATTGTCTAAGATAAATTAGTGCACGCGAGCGTCTCAGTTTATTGACAAATGTTGAGTGATCTGTACTGGAGACTGTAATGGACGTTGGTAGTATAGGAATATTTAATTATGTAGTATAGTACGAATAAGAAGAGTAATCCAATTTATCCTCTATAACATAACCTTAAATTAAGTTAGCAGTCGTGTAGTAGCAAGCCAGAAACTTGCCCTGAGCAGTTTCCACATAAAATATAATTTGTCTGGGAACGTAGGTACTCAGCTAAGAGCTCGTGTTTTAACACAATAGCAATCGCAAGAAAGTATTAATATCGTGATCATATATTCATATTTACGTAAAGTCAATTTCTCCATTCCTGTTGAAATCCTCAGCATCTGGAAGATATCAGTTTGGTTTCGGCAATTGTCAGCTCGATTGGTCCAATATAATTGTTATCTAATCGTCTACCATTTGGTAACAATCCTACAATGGATATTTATATGACAGATCTAAAAAAAAGTAAAAATCGTTAAGAGGCTTGAATGATCGATTTTGTTACCAAGACCTATATAAACATCAGTTCTGAAGAGTAACCTCATATTATAACAGGTAGTTGATTTTGAGACTTTATATTTTAAGTTTGGTAAAGTAGTAGAGGTCGTTCTTACAGAGTATAAAAGGAGAATCATCCTTCATGTGAGTAGAATGTTATTGTGCACCTAAAACATTCTGAGCTATTATTTGTGTACGTATGGTAGCAAACACGTGGAATATTTAATAGTTATAGGTGCATTTTAATTTATCTTATAAGTGTAAACGAGATATATGAACAAAATGAGGGAACAAAATGATAAGCACCATACGAAAATTTCCAGAGTATAATGAAAATAAAATACAATTGTGACTACAGCTTGAAACTTCGAGGGCAAACTTTTGTTTTTCAGACATGCAGGCAGTTGTTGCATACAAAAAGCAAACAGTTGGCGCTCTAAGTTTCAAGATTTAGACACAATTGCATTTTATTTTCAATATACTGTGGACATTTTCTAATGGCGCTTACCATTTTGATCCCCCGAGGTGTTCATATACTGTATATATTCCCTCAAAAGTGATGGCAACTATTTTCTTCCATGATGATGCGGGACAAGCAAACATACAACTGAAAGGTAACGATATACCTCAACGTTAACTGTATAAATTTGGACCAGCATAGATATCTAAATCAATATAGTAAAACAGACAAAATAAGAAACATCAATCGTTCGTTACAAGCGTGTTCAATCCTCTAATTACAAGAAGTAAATCACATACACATACGCGTACGTGGTGATCTACTTGAAACTAAAGAACGCTTTATTTATTTTAGAGAGGAATGATTTATCAAGCGGAACGTTCGTACACCCCAGTGTATTAAATAAAGAATTTCCTCAAGTCAATGCAATCACGACATATGTAGAAATTTCAAATGCAAATCAATAATAAGAGTCAATAAGTTCTATTTAAAAAAAATCGTTATAATATAAGGAGTAAATATAAAGAATAGGAGTGCCTACATGTCAGTTGTTAAAAAAGATGATTAAATAGGAAACAAGTTTTGATCAACAACTACAGTAAATTCATATTTTGAGGGAAACGTAAATTACTTCTATAATACGACAGACAGTCCCATGAATAATAAAATGTCACTGGCTCGTGGTTAACCTGAGTTAGTTTTTTTTATCGATGAGTATGTACCGTCAATAACAGTTCTTTGTAAAGTCAATACAAATCAAACCTTGCTCACACAATAAACAAATTTCACTACTGCGTCTACATAAAAGAAATATATTGCATGTCCGAAAAGTCTTTCCCTGATTACAAACTGGATTTAGTTTTATCGTAAACATGACAGAGAGGTCAAACTGGTGCCACAATCTTAGAAACCTTACCAAGTTCAAATGGGCAACAGGAAAACATATCAGTAAGTTTCCACATGAGCACCCTTTGTAGCACGTAGCATATCTAGTCGATATTAAATTTCTGTTGATATTCAATGATCGGCCAGTTCTCGGTAAGTCAGTAACAGATTCTGTGTTCTTAAACTTGCCACACCACACCTTAATACTCTTTGACATCGGGCGGCATTTTTACATACATTGTGTGAAAGTTCTTCTGCATTGTTATCGGTGACCGGATCTTGTGATACCAGAGGACACACTGAGCGTTTTCCTGATTTGTTAACATTTCCAGTTTCCTGGTCACTGCAGCTACTTCTCTAGTAGCACGTTACGAAAACCTGCTTAGCTTTCCATCATTTGGATATCATTTTGACATCTCTATCTTACATGCAGAGGATATAAATAAAGTTTGTAACCAGGGGAAGAAAATTCGGACAACCGATGATGCTAAAATATTTGACAACGAATAAACAGTTTGAACCACAAAATATGAAATTGTAATTGCGCCTTTGGATAAATATGTAACCATTTGAGTTTCAATGATGATTATACATGATCAGTTGAGTGAAAACAGAAGGTTTTATTGTTTTCCAGCCTTTGCACATTGAAGGATTTCTCTAAAT
>JAGDQP010037261.1:0-18699 GCA_022664845.1 Lepisma saccharinum | reverse complement strand
ATACTTGGGAGCATACGTAACAAGCAAAAACGAAGTAACGGAAGAAATAAAAAGTCGTTTAGTATCGAGCAACGTATGTTTTTATTCAGTCCAGAAACTCCTAACCTCGCGATTAATATCAAGGAAGTTGAAATTGAAAATATACAGAACGGTTATTCTGCCGGTAATACTTTACGGTTGCGAAAGTTGGAGTACGACCCCAGCAGATGAACAGAAATAACGAGTGTTTGAGAATAAGGTTTTGAAAAAAGATATACGGGCCGAAACGGGACTAGATGACTGGAGAATAGAGGAGACTGCTTAATGATGAACTTCACGGACTGTACGACTCACCCGATGTAAGAATAATGAAATCACGACGACTAAGATGGGCAGACCATTTAGCTTGGATGGGATAAAAACAAAGATTTTATTCAGTCTTGTTTGGAAGGCCGAAGGGAAAGAGACCGTTGGGAAGGCCGGACAACGTTGGGAGGACAATATTAGAAGGGATCCTGGAAACTTCCTCTAAAAATGAGAACGATGCATTCATTCCGACAATTAAAGTACATTTTCTAACTTTACTCGTCTTAGTCCAAATCATTTTGGAACGACCAAAGTATTATTACATAGGAAAGCCTCTATTTTTTTACTTGTTTACCAGGTGTATAAGCTTAAATCCGCATTTTTGTAGTCAGCAAAGCACATGGTGTGTTCATAGAAAGCACTAAGTAAGTTACTCAAAGTTCCTTTCGTCGCTATGTACACATTTTGCCCACCTCTCGGACAATTTGTGGATACCACGCCAAAAAAAGTCCTGCTGTTTCGAGGCAAACCACTCATCAAGCCATTTTCGAACGTCTGCATACGAATCGAAGTGCTGCTCAGCAAGGGCATGGCCCATCGACGCAAACAGATGGTAGTCTGTAGGGGCCAGGACTGGTGAATAAGCGGGATGGGGTAGCACCTCCCACTTAAGTGTATCCAAGTAGTTTTGGACCACTTTTGACGTGTGCGATGGAGCCTTGTCGTGGAGGAATATCAGCTTGTCATGTCTTTGTTGATACTCCGGCCTCTTTTCACATAGAGCACGGTGCACGTTGATCAGTTGTTGGTGGTAGCGGTGGGCATTGACGTTTGACCCGGTTGCAACAGCTCAAAGTAGACGATACCCTGTTGATCCCACCAAACACACACCATCATCTTCCGTCCGAAGCGATTTGGTCTCGAGGAAGATGTTGATGGTTGGCCGGGATCAACCGACGATTTCTGGCATTTCGGATTCGCGAAATATATTCTTTTTTCATCGCCCGTCACAATCCGATGTAGAAACGACTTTCTTCTTTGTCTGGTGAGCAACATTTCGGATGCGTGTCTCCAGCTGCCGATCGGTCAATTCATGCGTCACCCATTTTCCGATCTTCTGAACCTTTCCCATGGCACGTAGACTCATGGAAATGGCTGCTTGAGTAATCCTGGGCCGATTTTCACGCTTCTTGTCACTCAGGTCAAAATTGCCGTCTTTGAACCGACGAAACCAATCTCGGCACGTTGTTTCCGATAACGTACTGTCACCGTAGACCTCCACAAACATTCGATGCACGTCGGCAGCCGATTTCTAAAGAATATCTAGAAGATAGCGTTATAATATAGACAAGGTGAAAATGAGATGTACTGTCATTTTTAGATGGCTCAGAAATATCTAATCGATTTTTCAAATTTAATACCCGTACTTGCATCTTTGATATCATGTACAATGACGAGTGAAATACCTGAGAAATGTCTTTGAAGTTCGATCTATTTTTGGATGTTTAGTAGTCCTCAGCGGTGCAGCCAGAGAAATTGTCGCGTGGGGCTCATATTGGTTAGGGGAGCACCTTTACAAATACCAAAAAAAGTATTATATACTTCGTGTTTATCCAAAATAGTCCAATGTTTATTCAAGCAAAGTTTACTGCATAGTGCATAAGGCAATTTTTACCATAATTTCTCCTCGCATAAATATATAACGTATGAAAAAAATAGGTGTTTATATTTTCTTGTAACAGAGATATCGGCCCTCCAATATGCATAAAAGGAAGCATATATCAACCTTCAACGTACTTTGATATGTTAATAGTGCACAAAAAATCAACTTTGATATATACAATCCCTTCCGGGCGAAAAAGCTGCCTGAAAACTTGAATTGTTTTTATTTCAACAATCACATTTGGATACCATTTTGACCAGTTGGATTACGTTTTAGGGTTTTCATGCAGAGGACAAACTATCAAGCGGATTTTAAAGGAAAGAATGGTTTTTGTTTCAATATCCTATGATAACCCAGCCCGAAGATAACATATTTTCCGTAAACGTCTGCTAACACAAATTTTGGCAATCACCGCAATACAAAAATGGGTGCCCTTAATTAATAGATTTGTGTAAAAATAAAATAATTCTCGTTTTGAAGTATTCTTATATAAGAGGTATAAATATTAAAAAATATTTTTTTTTTTTGAAAGGGGTCGTGTAGCCAAGCTGTAGGATTTCAGATGGACTGATCTACAGGTATCGTGTACCAAGTGCCTGAAACTTATTATATCTACTGCATTATTCCAATTTTCGTTTGTGGGGGAGGGCATGGCCCCCTGTGCCTTCCGTGGCTACACACC
Organism: Lepisma saccharinum; assembly: GCA_022664845.1. Lineage (NCBI taxonomy): Eukaryota > Metazoa > Arthropoda > Insecta > Zygentoma > Lepismatidae > Lepisma > Lepisma saccharinum. Next base: position 16,069 of record JAGDQP010037261.1, on the reverse strand, counting down.
CTGGTAGTCATTCATAGATAATTCTGTAACATGTGTTAGCTATGTGAATATGAGTGCCCATGTGTCAACCAGACCCTTGATTACCACTAACTAATCGGAACTAATGATACTTGTCCGGTTGCGCACCTTGTGACTACGACCCTGGGTCTATAAGGGATTTCAAAGGAGAGAGAAGGGGAAGTACATTCTCGTTAATTAAAGTTTGGCAATATTGTTTCTCTTTTTTCTAGCAGCTGAACATTGTGTCGGAAGTGATGATTTATGGCTGAAGCGGTTTATCCTTTAGATCAGAAATTTCAAGAAAAAGAGCACCGAGATGAAAACACAAACGATACGTGAGAAACGTTTTCTCGTTGAACTTCGATTTTTTTCATGTTTATTTGCAATTCGTAGATAACCCTTTAAACATGCGTTTCCTGTGTGAATATGTGATTTGGTCAAACTGTCTGTTGCAATTAGGGGACGTGTGCCCATGTGCCAAGCAGGTCCTTGTTTACAGCTATTTAATCAGGGCTATTGTCATTCCGTAAGGGGGGAGGCACGTACCCAGGCGCCCCCACCACTGGCTACGGGTTTGCTATACATATAGAAGCGCTTTATATTAATATGGTGGGTCAAATTTGTCTTCAGCTGTTGATGTAAGAAGTGAAAACAGAATTTGGTCATGTTATCTGCTAGCTGAAGTGGCAGAGCACCCAAGTTACTAATCGTGAGACCACGGTTTGATTCCGCGACCGACCAGTTCTTCTGTTTATTTTCCCATAAAGTCATTTGCATGCAACTTCACAATTTTATCCGAAAAGCAAACTATTCTAATTGCAGCTAATAATTACCTTTCCAGTCGTACACCTTCTATGCAAATTTCGAAATATAAATACAGAGTTCGATGAAATGGCTTAGTTAAGGCCTACAAATTTGACTGTAGAGCACTTTAACTTGAAACTTCTGGACGGAGAATGGTAATGGCTGGCTTCCATCCGGTTACTGTCTGTCAGATTGAGAAGACTACGGAAAAGTTTAAGGTAAATATTGTACCAAACATTACTATAAACCATCGTCTTATATCTAGTCACAAGAGACAAAACATGGGAAGAAGGCAGAAACTGTCGATTTACATAGGGTGAAACGTACGAGATTCGGATAGTTTTCTGTGGACTTACATTACATAGTTTTCGTATTTCCTTTGTTGTTTATCTGTTAATCTATCCACTTTCTTTTTATTCAATTATTTTTCATAGCATGCCAATAAAGGATTATTATTATTATTCTCCTTCTTTTATGACCTGGCCACTCCGTTACCAGACTTTCAGTATGGCAGCATAGCCACTCCCTATTACCACTTCTCTCTCTCTCTCTCTCTCTCTCTCTCTCTCTCTCTCTCTATTCTATGCCGTATCAACGCTTTTGGGGAAAGGTTGCTATCTGTTTGTATGTAGTTTTTATGAAACTGCTGCTATGTCTTGCACTTGTTAGAGACCTTTTTCCAACCGTATTTTATATGTTGAGGATTTCCTTCTCTCAACAGTTATTTAACATGTGATCCTGAGAAACTCGTTCTACATTAACACTTTCCTACAACAACTGAACTAGTTCTGTGGTGTCCAGTTCACTTGGTTCGTTAGAAAAAAAACTACATTCCTTGACGAGGACATCACTCTGGAAAACGTCCGTGCTGTCTAGTTTATATGGTCCATTTCAAACAAAAGCTACATTCATTATCGTACACATCACCATCACTACTTTGTTCACATATAACCAACCAACCACATGCCATAATTCCATTATTCAAATTCCCATCCTTACCAGACCGAGTAAGGTATTCCTTTCACCTTCCCTTCAGAGGACAACTGCCGCTTCAATCGAGACCTACAACCAACGCCTCCATGAGGCTCTAATCGATCTAGACTACTATCATAATCTCGTTATCAAGCAAATTCGAAGTGCAGTCATGCAGACTTAACCTATTCAGCATCAGTCCTAATCCACCGGTGTTAATCACTCGGTTTCATCTTAAACTTACCACGAACAAATATATTCTGCGATCCAACTTGGATATATTGCAATCTGAATCTGATCTATTATCTCACCAAGCCGAGATTAATTTTTCAACACCCACCCAGTCTTAGAAATATGTTGCTCCACAATAAAAATTCTTCCCAGTTACATTCATTTCTCGCCTACAAATGTAACAGTGCTAGGTGTAAAATCTGTCCGACCCTTATTACGTCTCAGAATCTCAATCAGCACAGCCGAAGGCAGCTTCTCTTTACTTAGAAAGGGAGTCTGTCAAATTTCAAACGACATATACATACTGACCTACAGTTTGCCTGACATTCTTTGTGGGAGAAACAAACGATCCCTTAAACTTCTGCGTCATTTATCACCGTCCCCAATAGATCCGATTCACCAGTTTCTGCACACTCGTTTGAACAACTCTGATTTCGGTGTGAGTTTCCGTGTTCCTGTAGTTCAGACTCTACCCCAAACAGTATCTCTAAGAAGGAACCTTCAATCAGGGCTTTGAGCGCTAAATGAAACCCGGTCCAAATCTCCAGTAAATTGTTTTTTCCTTCGTGCAACATCCGCATTTCTCCTTCATCCCTGATCTATTTTCTTTCAAGTCTTTATTCTGTTGTCTTTACAATCAATTAGTGAAGGAAGTAATTGTTTCCTTCACCTTTTCAAGCAATTGTAATTGCCTTTTCGAAGTAATTGTTTCCCGTTTATTTCTGATTGAGTTTCATGTACTGACTCACACTTTTCGGATTGCGTTTACTGTACTCACTGCCACGTTTTCTAATCGTATCAGCTCACTTTTTAACACAAAAAGTTCGTACCTGTGCCATTGTCAGCAGTGCTTCCGCAGACGCCCTAAGTTTGCCTGTTGTCTTTGATGTGAGTTCGTCTTATTTTTATTTTTTCTCGTACTAGCTGTTCTATTAATACATGTCACACCAGTGATACTTTTATTCAAAATAATACTGAAGTTAAGGAGCTCCCTAGAAATATCCAGTGTCAATTAGTGATTTAGTGCAATTGCATTCCCCCAGGAAGCAACTAAGTAGTACTATATTGCCTATCCGGCTTGTTCCCATTTGCACTTCATACATTCAACCACAGCTTTGATTCTAAATCTAGCCAACCTAGTTCTGATCTGTAACAACTTCACTTTCAAAAACAAACATTGCCTTCAAATCCTAGGCACAGCCATAGGTACGAGAATACCCCCTTCCTACGTCAACCTATTCATAGGCAAGCTTGAACACAATTTCCTACTAACCTAACCTTTGACTTCACTTCTTTGGATCCGTTCCCTGGACGATGTCTTTGCCCTGTAGTCGCATGGTGAAGTCAGCCTAAATACGTTCCTACAGCAGCTAAACCAATTTTTTGTACTCCAATTTACTTGGTCCATCTTCAACAAAAAGAGTCACATTCTTTGACGTGGACATCACTTGGGTAAACAACACAGTTCACATAAAACCTATCAACTATTTGCAGTATTCAATTCCAATTCCGCAACATTAATCACAAGAAGTGCGTGGGTACGAGAACTCACAGGTCTTTAGTGAGCTAAAAGTTACGAAACCAAAAATTTAATGGAGTAATATTTCTAATATTATACAATGATCGAGGTAATGAATTTTACCACCCGTACCTGTTTATTTTAAAAGTAATCTCGAAATAATAAAGTACTCTGTTTTGTTCCTGATTTGGTAGACGTAATTTCATAAATGAGAGTGCCCCCGAAGGTCTCTGGTTTCTTATTCAGTAGACTAATGTGTTAAGATAACACTGTCTTTTGTACTAGATATCATTTTGAGGTACATGAAAGCAACGTTATAGTTTCTAAATGCATAGTCAATTCAATAAATGTATATACATTTCCACGTACTATCTAAACTCGAAAGAATAAATGTTTCGAATAATCAAACATCTAATTTTATGTTGCTATTTTGATTAGTTATTTTGATTTCATAAAATTTCTGCTTATAGCAGATGGTATAACCGTCTAAAGGTACATCAGTTGTTATTACCCCTCCGAAACTTGCTGAAACCCTAATAATCCACTAAAAATTGCTGTCCTGACGAAATCCGGTACAAATATGAGGGGAAAAAAAAAATCGATGTACCCCTGAGAAGAAAACGTAAGTCGCTGGACCATGGCGACAAGTTATCCGTATTATCTCCCCCCCCCCCTTCCTTTCTTTTTTCAGTAGATACATTTCGCATCAGATGACCAGATTTTCCGCACCCCAGTACAGTGCAGCGAACCTGAATTCTGACACTAAATTTAGGTTTGTTATTGAATAGAACTGTCCTTTTCAGAAGATGCTGGAAATGACCACCGTTGACGTCGATGTGGCGCTGTGAGGCACACGTAGCAGCTCTGCCTGTGGGACGGCACCAATAGCGTTTTCAGTGTTCTGTAGTAGCTCTTCCAGTGTGGGGCGATTATTTGAGTACATCTGACTCTTTCACTTGCCCTCCAGGTAAAAATCTCAGGGGAAAGAGCAGGCGATCGTGGTAGTCAGGAGATTGTACTGTCTCTGCTGATTGTCCTCTCCTCTCCTCACCGAACACCTCATGAACACCGAACACCTCAGAGATTAAACTATTTCTGGACTTACCGGTGAGCATTAATAGTTTGGTGAAAGAATCGTGTTATGATTTGGAAACCGGACATTCCGCACTGAACATCAGTTTTAAGATTATGCAACGGCTGTTGGACTACTGATGAGAATTTGCTGATGCATAACGGCACGTGTTCTGTGATTTACATATCCGGACAGACTGAACCAGGCCTCATCTGAAGAAATGAAAAACTGAGGATCCAAATTCCTGATTCCGCTTCATTCAGAAACCACCGGCAGAATTGAACACGCGCAGGTTTATCTCGAAGCTTTAACTCATGCTCAACAGAAAATTTGCAAGGATTAAGATGCAGGTCTTTTTTGATAATGTTCTAACACAACAATGTCTTAATTCCCACTTGTGCAATATTTTCTGGTGTTCGAACTCGTTTTGGATAGTTATGGTTTTGGATTCAGTATAGAGTCCGTTTCGAGCCTTTTGCCACTAAGTTTCGAATTGCAGATTTTGCTGGAGGTTTTGCCAACACAGTTCCATTCTTCAACTCTTGTGCAAACAGTTCAACACACTTTTTCCACGAATTGTATTTCGCCCAACACTCACCAATGAACACGCGCTGTTTTATCGTTAGCACCATTTTTTGTTGCATTCAGCTGGCCATCAAATACGTCTACACCTCTCAATCAAACAACTATCAGATGCTGTCGCATACTCACGTGCCTGCGCATGTTTCTCTCACACTCAATTGTGTCTGTCTCAATTTTAAATGATTTTTTGCAGCTTACATAACCTTTTCACGATTTTCCGAAAACACTTTTCCGGGCCAGTTTTATTTTGGCCACCCTGATTATATAATTTCCATACGAACTAACCTTGGCGGGAATCGAACCCCGGTCTCCTTTCCGATCCATCATTACACTAGGCGGCGAGCTGCGAACTAACGTTTTGGAAAGGGCCTTTATTCCCCACAACGTAACTGATACAATAGCATATAGATGGCAGTACTGTAAAGGTGATATGACGCCAGAAATCTTACCCTCCTGCAAGGTCCTCTTCTTTCATAATGTTCTGTGATGGAAATGTTTCAAAGTTAGTCATTGTACTGGAAATGTCAACCCTAGCGCCATCACACATTGCTTTCCGAAAGGCAAAGACTTGCTTCTTTTAATTGACATGTATTAATTCGTACGTTTGATTGAACTAGACTGCTATCGAGTGCATGAAGTGTAAAATAATACTAACCGAAAAAAAGAACAGTGTATGAAAATGATACTGTTATATTTTCTTTGCTCCGGAAGAGGTATTAAAAACGTTAACTGAACGGAAATCGTTCGTTAGTGGGCCGCGGTGTATCAATTGGTAGATCGCTTATCTCTGGTGCTAGGGGCCGTAGATTCGATTCCTGCTCATGCCATATGGGCTTTGTGGTGGATAAGTACCATTTGCGAGGTTTTCCTTGGGGTTCTCCCGTTTTCTCTCACTTTCTTCATTCCATCATCATCCATCCGACCTGAACCAAAGTTGCCTAAAGGTCTTAAAACTAAATTCAATCAGCAGTTCAAGAATCGTTAGTGCTACGTGCTGGGACCGTTCCTTGAACATAAATCAATTCAAGATGTGTTACCAATAAACCAATCTTAGAAGATTGAAAACATTCCCGAAAAGTTCGCACGATATTGTCAGCCTCTGGATCCGTTTAGTTTCCGACCAATGAAAGACTATATAAAGACACTATCTAACCAGATTCTCATGCAATATCCACAGTTTGATTTGCACAACCGAAGCAATATTATCAAGATTACGTCGATTCTACACAATCAGTTGAGTTCGAATACACTGTGTAGATACTTGGGATTTTGGCAGTACTCCCTTTACAGCTTAGCATAGCATGCGATCGACTTACTACATAATACCTTTTAATTCTCCAGTTAAGTTTGCATTTTAAGGTGCATAACTTTCTCTTTTAACCAAAACACATTTTCTTATTTTTCTTATATTTATAGTACACTAACTACTCTATGAAGTGCATTACAAATATTTCTCATTTTCGAGTGCCACTCGAATACTTCCCTTGTAAGTCAACGCTCTACCAACTGAGCTACGGCCACTCTGCTGTTTCCCCCATATAGTATGCTGGGCAGATTGTGCAGGTTAGTATGTACCTAGGTGTTTGAGGTTTGCCAGTTTCCTTTGCGATGTAAAGTGAAGTTGCCATCGGCTGTGTTTATTCAGATAGTTAATAACAATGGGAGAGGTTTTATATTTAGCGCGGTTACATTTTTGGGCGAGAACTGAAAGCAAGTGGGAAGGATTAAGAAAAAGATTGGGAGGGTGTTGAAAGACTAATGCCGTCCGAGTAGCCGTGTGGTCTACAGCGGTAGGCCAACGGCTCGATGGTCACGGGTTCGAGTCCCGGCATGGGTGTGGATTTTTATGGCTAAAGGGCGAATTGTGACGGGCCGAAGTCCAAAGTCACTAGACTGGCCCATATAAAAATAAAGTTTAAAGTTTTTTGAAACTCTAATCTCAGCATGGTGGGAAAATCTAGATTGGTGTTTATGGAGTGGCAAAAAGCATTTTGTCCACAAGCATATTCGATGTGCCCACCCGCATGTTCCCATCCTTATTTATTTAGTTTTTTGCTTCATACGGCAGCATTATTGCATTTATATGTGGTCAAAGTTACGTAGAAACATACATACATATTTTTATTCTTACACACACATTTTAACGTACATACATTAGTTTAGTATATATAATGATGGTTTTAAATGTAAATATCACATACGTATAAAGTTTTTTAAATTCACAAAATCAAATTAAAATAGTGAAAACGAGGAGAATAACTGCATTGCTTATTGTGGGCTAGAGTTTTCTAAAGTGTGTTTCTATTTGTTGTAATGTATATCCCTTACATTGTATAAGTAGATTCTTTAGAGCATGTTTGAATCTTAAAAGTGGAAGGTCCGTGAGTTTCAATAGCAAAATATTGAGATAATTTATACCTTGGATGGTATATGTTTAATATTTTTTTCAGGTCTTGTTCTTGGTGTCACAAGTTGATGTTTGTTCCTGGTGTTATGAGAGTGCTCATTTAAACCGGTTTTAAGCTCTTTCAAATGTGCTCTAGTGTATAAGACAGAATGAAGAATAAAATTACGCGGAATAGTGAACATTCTAACCTGTTTAAAATATCCTCTCCATGATTCGCGCCCTGGTATGTCCAAAATTATTCTAATGGCTTTTTTCTGACACAGAAATACCTCTTTGCTCTTGTTTCGCCACCCCAAAAATGTATACCATAGTTAATATGTGACTGAATTAGAGTATGGTATGACATTCGTAAACATTTCAGTGATATAGAATATTTTAATCTTCGTAATATGTATAAATTTCTTGCTAGTTTATTTATTAACGTCATCATTGTGTCACTTCGTGTGAAGCTACTGTCCAAATGTACTCCCAATAACTTAACAGAATTACGGTTGTTCAAGCTTAAGTTATTGCATTTAATAATAAATCATTTTGTTTAAACCACATACCAACAAGCCTTAACTGTTTTTTCTTCTCTTTATTTAAAACATCTGTATTTCCTATTAGTATCGTTGTGTCATCGGCGTATAATATTTGTGTCACTTCCATAGATTCTGAAATACTATCATTCACTTGTACTACTTGTTTTGATCCTTCAAATAGGAACAAAATAGATTTATTCTTTTCCCACTATTCCATATAAATATAATTTTTTAGTAAACAAGGTATAAGAAACAGTATCAAAAATCTTGCTTAGGTTGGTTAAGTGGCAAAAGTTGTTTTCTGCTGTTCTAAATTTAAATAGACTTCACTAATTACCTATCCTAGTGCATCAATAGTACCTACACTAGCTCTGAACCCATATTGACAATCATTCAAGAGTTTATATTTCATAAAATATTCACGCAGTTGCTCCAGTATTACACATTCAAAAATCTTAGATAATATCGGAACAAGAGCAATTGGACGAAAGTTACTAGGCTCTGTTTTATTTCCCTTCTTGTGGATTGGTACAATAATTGTATTCTTAAACATGATAGGGAAATTATCTTGAACAACAAATCTATTTATTACATTACATAAAGGTGAAATTATTAGGTCTATGGTGTGTTTCAGTATGTATGGTGACATGCCAAAAGTATCTTCAGAATGATTTTTTTTGAAACTGCAAGTATAATGCTAGCAGGAGAAATATGAACGAATTTAAATTCTTGTTTCATTTCCTGTGTTGTAAGTTCATGAAATACAAAGAATTATCTTTTGGATAATAAGATGATGTAATACTTACGTTTGGAATACTGCCTACGAAATGATAATTGAAATCATCCGCAAGAATTTCAATTAGCTCTGTCCGACTGGATGTCGATGCCTTTTTTTTAAATTATTGACAGCGCTGCTGAAATTTTATTATTAGGTTTCCTAATAATAGACTCATTGTAATTCATTTTAGCTTTGAGTATTTCGTTTTATGTATCTTTCTTTAATTAGTATATTTAGTTTGAGCTAGCATATTTCCGTTTTTACTTTGAATGTACCAATAAAATAATTGATTTTTGAAATTATGTAAGTGCTCAGTGTACCATAGATATTTCCTTCGGATTTTATTACGATAAATTTTCTTGCATGCCAAGGGGCACAATTTCTGTATTCCCTCCTGCATTAAATTGATAAACGTAACCCAAGTAGTCAACATCAGTACATGATCTTGGTATGGATTCAAAATCTATAGAACGTAGCTCCGTAAGGCTTGTTGGATAGTTTCGTTCCTTGATCCAAGTGCCAAACCAATCAGGAAGAGGTGAAAATAATCACATTATGTTGGAAGAAGTAGTTATGTGATACCAAATCTATTCAGTTTTCTGCTTCTTCTGTAAAATTTTAAATTTGGCACTTAAAACGTTTGGCATTTCCACTTTTCAATTTGTTTCGTCTACTGAGTTATTAAGGCTGATGAATTCGGATTGCTGATAGGAGTGTGAGTAGGTTGAGTGTGCGTGACTGCACGTCCGATCTGTTTGGTTACGAGGTTAAGTGGGTGAACACTTGATTTATATGCATTAAGGATCTCTTTGAATTACCTGCACGGTATTGTCATGGACTGAATAATAACATGGACTTTTACCGCCGTCTGCACTAAAGAGCACGTGATTTTGAACCTTGCCGTTAGGTGGCTCTGGCGACTACTTTCAGTCGTAGTTCTTTCCAGTAATAGGCCCAGAGCTTACCTAATGGCAAGGTTCAAAATCGCGTGCTCTTAAGTAAAAACCCATTAATCTTAGCACAGACGAGGATAGGTAAGTGGTATGGCTGATAAATAGTTTGTAGTAGTGCGCAGCGAAAATAACTTCGAACCTAGTGATCCAACAAAACCCCATAGCCTGTAAACGTTTAAGCGGGTAAACCAAAACAAAATTAAGTAATATTGTGGAGTGAAGTGGAGGAATCTGCGTATCATATTTTCATTTTCTCCACGTCCTTTTGTGGCCAATGTGGTGTCTCTCTCTTAACATTTAACCTGATGTTGACTACGAATCCAAAAAGGTTGCCGATTCTTGGCATTAAAATAAAGTAAGAATCAATTTTTCTTCTGTTTATTTCTTTATTTTTGTAGAAATGTAATAGCAATTGTGTTAATATATATATAAGGTGTTTATGAACTAAACCGACAAACTTCGGGAGGTGATTTCTCACATCAAAACAAGATGAAAATTCCTGTGACATATTTTCGAAATTGCATAGTTTCAATAAAAGATAAAGATAAAAATGAATTTTATGGGCGGTATCAGCACTTTGGCTTACGCCCGTCCCTAGCATAGTTTCGAAGCTATATGCTGCCGAAAGCATGGGAAAATGAACTTTAGGGCTTCCTGTTTAACACCACGAACAGTAGAGCTGATGCGACATGGTACTTCCAAAGACTTCAAATCTGCACTATCGAAAAATGCAAATTCAGAGTTCCTCAATAGTTGCCCACGCAAGGGATTCCCCAAAGGAATTGGAGGATTCCAAGAAATTTTCTGAAGTAAAGATGGGTCGAAATAATCACGGGGTTTCCACCAGGAAACAATAATTCTTTGCGCCATGTCGATATCTCAATTAGTGTCCATATGCCGAACAATTTTATTTATTTATCTAAAATTGAATATCATTGCCCGATTGGATATTGGGAATGACGAATGTTATCTTCACTCAGGGCTCGAAATTAATTTTCGGTAACACTGGCCGGCAGGGGCAGTGAAATTTTTTTCTTCATTGATCCTACGAAAAATCTTAATTGCATTTTTCAGATCAGTAAATAATTATAATCAGCGTAAGTTTTAGTCCACTTTATTATGCTCATTTAGACTACAGGCGTTTTTAGGATACCAAATACGAAAGAATAATTAAAGACCTGCAAAAATTCTGTCAAAACAAAAAAGGTTAGAAATAGGAATGCCTGATGTCTGAACTATCACACTTACTTTGTTTATATATCTTCGGAAGAATCTGCTGAGAGTCTGGGACCGTAGGAAGAAATATTGGGGCGTCTAGCTCTTTATTTTTTGTCTATAAAGAAGGATATTGCCGGAGCAACATCATAATTACCCAATATGTATTCAGTGATAAGACGGTGTATCCGCGTTACATACGAGTTATGTTTTCTGTCTCCGGCACTTCCGGCAAATGTTTGATCAGCTGATACGTTAATTCCTAAGGCTCTGCGATTTCACGATTTTAGTTTTTTGTCTTTGAAAACAGGAAGAAACTACTTCGACAAAACGTTAAATAAAGCCTACAGATATGTTTATTAATATTTTGGAACTTAAGAAAGCACTGGCTCACAGGACTACTGACATTTTTTGAGTTACTAGCCCTTGGAAATTTTTACTGGTCGTCGGCCAGTGGACCACCGCTAATATTAATCCCTTTCTTTACTCACACGGAAGTAGTTAAATTCATGCTCATTTCGACGTACCTCTACTTCCAGAAATATCCCGAAAACCTCTACTATACTTTCTTTGGAGGTATCCCTTGCGCGCCCATTGCGGAATTTTGAAATATGCATTTTAAAATAGAACAAGTTTAAAGTCTTTGATGATACTATGCCGTATCAGGTCTGAAGCTCTAAAGTTTATTTTCCCACGCTTTCGGCAGCCTCTAGCTCCGAAACGATGCAGATTAAGAAAATTTGTCAGAGCAACTTTCGTCTCGTTTTGATGTAAGGAATCACCTCCAGAAGTTTGTCAGTGTAGTTCATAAACACCCTAATTAATAATTCACAGCCATATTTAATCCACTACTGGATGAGACCTCTCCCGGGGGAAAGAGTTGGTCTACTGCTCCCACGCTTTGGAAAATTCCCGTGGCAGAGCTGGGAATCGAACCTGGGACACCATGAACAGCATTCAGCGAGGCAAGCGGGGCCCGCCTACAAGGCGTGAGGGTCTGGAACGATGCCCACTCAGCATTGTGATGCAATTGGGGATCTGCTGTGAATAAACGATAGTGGTGATCACAATTGAGAGCTTCGGCTCTCCTCCCCCAACACGCGGCTGCTGTATACGGTCAGCATGGGAGCAGGAGACCAACTCCTTCCTCCGGGAGATGTCTCATCCAGTAGTGGATTGGTTGGTTGTACCATTTTATATATATAAGATGGTAAAGAAGGTAGAAAAAAGGATACTTACATTGGAGAATACTAAGACAGATGCACAGGCACTTCACAAACGTGGAACTTCACATTATTGCGTAAAATCTAAGGTATATCGTACTATCGTACTGCGATTATATATATCGCTACCTCTTTATTCAGGTAGCTCCCCAATTGGCCTCACGACGCTGGGTTGACGCCGCACAGGCAACACCATCTGGAGTATTTGATCACCCGTCCAAATACTGATCAGACGCAGAGCTGCTTGACTTCGGTGATCTTACGGGAACCGGTAGACCAGCTCGGCTAGGGCGTTGCCCCATATGTATTTGTATATACTGTACAAATATATATATTTGTTCTGGGTAAATTATGAAAAGCCTTTGAAAAGTTCTGCGATTATATATATATTTGTTCTGGGTAAATTATGGAAAGCCTTTGAAAAGTTCTGGAAAAAAAAAGATACTATGATTTTGCGTAGGACCCCAGTTGTATTCGACGCGATCTCATGTATTGCAGAAAAAAAGAAAATTCTATAGTTATTCAGGGTGTCTACTGACCTGAAAACCTTGAATTTTATTTTGGACCTGGAAAACCTGGAATTCGAGCAGAAACCTGATTTTTTTTTTTAAGTTATTGTTTTAACTTAAATCTTCACTTTATTCACTCCGTAAACATTTAAAATAAACTTTATTGAATATGTAAATTTAAGGTCACAGAGTGAGGTGCTTAAAGTGATTATTTTTTGTAAGAAGCTCTCAATGACTCTCAGACCTCTTTTAAGTACAGGTGTTGCGACCCCGAGGGTACCCGAACTGATGGCGGCTATACTTCTTCTTTTTGGTTGGTGCTCTGTTTTTCTCCTCATTTCAACTTTCTCTTATCCTCTACTGTAATCATGCATGTCTTGTTTATCCTCTAATTGGGCCAATGTGCTTACATTCTTTGTGTCTGATGTTAAACTAACACGAGAATGTAACAGCTGGAAGGTGGAAATGTAGAACAATGTATACCGTTGGGGAGGGTTCAGCGAGCTGTATACGAAATGTCAAGTAATTTGTGCAGAACGAATACGGATTGCGAGGAAAAAAAAAAAAACGAAATGTCTACGCGTGAAAAAAGTAGGCGAAAGCAAGAGTAACGGTTGCTGTACTTACCTTGTGGTAAAGGCAGCCGACTTCTGAGCGTGGGGTAATGGGTTCAAATCACATCGTCGGCTTCCATTTATTTATTTATTTTATTTTTAATTTTCTTATTTTATTATTTTGTTGGTTGAAACAATTTTGTATACGAGCTGATAGCCGTTAACCAACGAAGTGAATAGCTTGTTTGGAAAACTAGTTTAGTACTATCGTCAAACAGCCAACTGATCGCGTGCAAGGGAGTTCGACCGATCGTTGCTAAGTGTTGTTGTTCCCATATGTGCTTCTCCAACGAGTAGTGCGACAATCAAGTGGGGCTCTGGTTTTGTGAATTTCAAGCATGGATTGTGATATATGCTCATTTTCGCCTGCAAATTAGGTGCAAGATGTTTGGTGTTGGTCACGCGTCGTCTGCAAGCAGATGTGAGAAGAAAATAGCACAACATATGGATGTACAGCACAGCACAGGTGTATGTTACGGCCTACACCGAAGGCGATGAACTCGAACGAAGATGAAGACATGACATACGATATTGTTGATGAATGCGCATCCTCGCCGGATGTACACAACCCACATTCTATTTCACCGAATCAGTTCGTATTCAGCAACGGTAAATTAGTTGATGCGCCAAGCTGTCGCATTGTATCGATCCTCTAGCAAAGGACATAGACGGTTGTCGTCCATGTACGCTCAATGTAAGTGCAAGGAGCGTCGAATGAATTGCGAAGGCAGTAACGTCCTTGACAGATTCGTTCACCATACTCCCAACAATTATAGCAGATGGCACTCTCGCACCGAAACTGTATGTGGTGTGCGCGGAACCAAGTGGAAAATTCCCGGACAAGTTTTCATTGTAACGCTAGAAATTTGGTCGTGGAATGCGGCCGCTCGCACATCATGACGAAAGATCATATGCAGTCGTGCCTGCGTAAATGCATCATGGTACCAGATACGGCTAATCATACATCATTAATCGTGGATTCATGGCCTCTATTCAAGCAGCACGCAGCGATGACGGCCTGACTGTCAGTTGGCAAAACAATGGAGGTTACTAATATTCCAGGTGCTACGCCCTATATACAGCCACTGGAGCGCTTCTTCTTCAAAATTTTCTAGTCATTTTATCGTAAGATCCGTTCGTACATACTAGCACATTACATTGATTTCGTTGTGTACCATGAAAACATCTTGCGCATTCTCGAGTTGGTATATAAATAATTTACGAATCCTGTATTCAAGCCTTTTCTATTGTACTCATGATATGCCTGTGACTACTACGACGAGCATCCTGGAACATTCTGCACCATTGTGCAGCAGTGCTTTCCGCAAGATATTGTCCAATCACGCTCGTCATTTATCAAGTGTTCGTACTGTAATGCATGCTTTTGCTTCTATCATTTTGTTGTCCTTCGGCATGTCCATTGTCCATTATTAAACACATTTTTTCTGTATTTGTTTCTATAGTTTCACGTCTTGCACGATCCCAATGTAGGTACGTGTATCTAGGACATGATACATTTTGTATCCTCGTTTGTACGCAAGTGTATATTAACGTGTTTTCACCCTTCTCACTTCCCACAATAATTACCGATATCCAGTACGATGGATACACAGTGTCATTTCATCACTTTTCCCTCCCCCCCACACGTACATACATACACAAACAAAAGATGATAGTCGACGGTGAGATTTGAACCCACGACCCCACGCTCCTGAGTCGATTGGCTTTACCACACGGCCAGTATAGCAACCGTAACTTGCTTTCGTCTACTTTTTTGACGCGTAGATATTTTACTTTTTTTCTCCCAATACAACTCGTTGAACCTTCCTCAACGATAAACATTATATTCTACATATTGTATATTTCCACCTCCCAGTTGCTTCATTTCCGTGTAAGTTCTGAAATTACCTCAACTTTATATATTGTCTGGTATTTGAATTCAAATAAATCCATTTTAAACGCACAGAGGACCCAATTACAACTATTCACCTTAAAAAAATTGTCTTTCATGTCGCTCTCTTAAGTAATTTCTTCATTATGAATTGGATAGTTTCGGAACTGCTCTCACTCGTTGTTTAAATGAAATTTAAGTGTGTGTGTGTGTGTGTGTGTGTGTGCAGTTTTTTTTTTTTTGAGAGATTAGAATATATGTTAAATAGTGTAAATACTAGACCAGCTAATTTACTGAGGCACACTTTTCTTAGGTTTCTACTTATTTATTTCAGATTAAACCATTTCGAATTTTAACATATGTACATACAATAGTTCGTGGTGTCCTCAAAATTTGCAATGTTAATTTAACTCATTTCCCGACGTCATACATTACACTGATGAAATGTAGCATAGCTACGTAAGTCGGGTGACAATTTAATATTCTATTGTTACTTTCGTATATTCCTATATATTTATATATTTTAAACCCATATTTTAATATTTTTTAATAAGGACTTTTTTGTCCTAAAATAAATACTAACCTGCAACGAGGTGGCGTTTGACTGGTTGTTGTAGATCACTTCAGGATTTGGGTCACAAAAAGTATCCGAACACCGAAATAACTCTGAAAATAATAATTAAAAAAACAGTTAAATACATACTTTTCTTAAACAATTCTTACCAAAAAGTAAAAACTGATTTTATTTATGAAAGCATGAGGCGTGCCAATTGAAGAA
>JAGDQP010037260.1:0-18700 GCA_022664845.1 Lepisma saccharinum | reverse complement strand
TTAGTTACCCAAACTGGTTACGAGATGGATTACATAATTTAACGGACCAAATATCTTACTTTATTCTCTTGTTCTATGCTGTCAGGTGCACAGTAATATACTCAGAGCACAGTAAGAATCCATGGTTGAATTATAAAATAAATTGCCTCTCCCACCTCTAACTCTTTCATCTTACTCAAGCTGTTCCCTAAAATTTCAAATATCGGAAGACTATACGTTGTTTAGATCACCGAACTAGACTTAGTGATATGACCTGTGTTGTATATTTTGTATTTAAGTAATTTTGATTCTGTTACAAAAGTTTTACACTAGGGATAGATAGAAATGATGTGCAATTTAGTAATAATTTCTTTCTTCTGTTTACTTTTTGTTTCTACCAAACGAGAAGAACGATGTTCTTCGTGCTGGTTTCTATCCGATATAATTCCTTAATTCTATTACTTCTTTTGGACCATTTATAAATGCATGTTCCGCATCATGTTAGTTAGCATTAAGGAAAAGCAGAGAGACGTGATGCAGATTCTGTGCTTGCAGGGAAGATAAGTGGTGAAATACAAATTAAACACTATGCGCAAAATTATGCGTTAGAATGACGAGGTGTTTATGGTAAAACCTATAACAATTACAACTGGCCCAGAAGCATCGGACATTAAAAATCTCTTCTTTTTTATATAAAATAAAACATTGTCGTGCTTCATACTTTTCCGACTACTTTCAATTTTCAAATTCACTTAAATACTAGGTATCTTTAACACATTGTACATATCACGAACGATGAATTTTAGCAGCCAAGTTCGTTCTGACCGACCACAATTTGTATGCCACATTGTTCGTTTTAATGCGTAAAAAATAGGAGCATTATTTGTTTTATAAATAGCCTTGCAGAGGAAGAATTAAAACGCCTGTATGATTAACAGTCTCACGCAGGTCATCAGCATTTAATTGGCTACAAGCAAGTAATATTGCCATTACATAGATAAAACATTTTTTGCATTACGGATAATTTCTTACATGCTCTCGTATATTCACGAACGTTTTTCAGTTTCTTGTTTAAGTGCAATCATAATCCCAACAATTTCTCAATAACTTTAATATTATGTTACGGTTAAGGGTAACTTTGAAATCTCACTTCCTGAAGCTGCTAAAAATGAGTGGCTGAAAACTAAAACACACTTCCCAAATAAAATCACCTTCAATCAAGCTTGTTTTGGCCTTGAAACGTCAAGCCAACAAGCTAGAAACAAGCTTGTAGTGTCAAGCAAGAAGGTTGAGTCAGGCATGAATTATACTTGAATTTTTAAAATTCACGAAGTTCCCTAGTTCCTGTATGTATCAAACTTGAAATTGGGTTGTTAAGTTCAAGCATATTTGATCTAGCAAAAATCATAGTTGTATCAAGCTTGAAACACACGTGTTGTATAATGTCAAACCCAACAAGGCAAAATCAAGGGAATTTCAACCTTCAACCAAGAAACAGTGCTATGAGGGTTGCCTTTCAGAAATTTGACTGTGAGTTGGTTTATCTTTCTAATTTTTCCTTGTGAACTGTGAGTACATATGTAAAATCTTCAGCTTCATCATCTTTTTAATAATATCCCCTCCATTCTTAAACAGAATACTTGGTACTCTGGAGGTAACATCCGTGGTCTAGTTTCTAGTGGTCTAGTTCTAAGAAGAATACGCACACCTCACTTTTCCACGTAATCACCAAGGTAATTGAGAGTTTTAGCAGGCCAGCTATCAGCCCAACTTGTTGATGCCATCTTGGTAGAAATCAGGTTTCTGTTCATTGTACCACTAACTGGCAGCTGTTTGATCGTCAGATGAGAACCGTGTTCAAGTTTTCAGCTTCTAAAAAGAACTTATCAATAGAAAAATTGCACCAACTGTTGCATCTGTCGAGTCATGTGGGCTCTGACATAGCCATCAATGATGACGGCACCCTCACTCAACATTCCTGGCCATTTCCGTCTAATGGCTTTACGTAATCGCGTTGATCGCACATTACGAACAGAATTAATGTTCTGTTCCTCATTCCTCGCCCATAAGAAGGTATTACACCTCGCACTTCCATGACAGACCAGTTCTGGAAGCGTCCTGCTATTGCACTGGCTGCTACTCACTTGACGGTAACGTGGAGCTGTTGAAACTCGCCACTCGTATATAGAGACAACGGTTGACGACTCGTAGATGTCGCATACGGGTAAACCAATTATTTACCTCCTATTTCGTACATTTACAGAATACTTATTATAAAAGTTTTCTTTCGATCCATCTGATTCTGCATCTTATATAGCTTCTCGTAGATACTCATGGGCGGATTTAGGGGAGGCATGGGGGACATTGCCCCCTCCCCACCAGTCATTTCAGAATAACTTTAAATAATTCATTCAAAACTTTTTAAAGTAATGCATCCCCGGGGTCTCTCTCCTACATCCACCCATGTTTAGACCTTGATTCTTATCAACGATTATGCTGTTTTTTCTTCCTCTTTATATATCAGGTTTTGTGCTGTGCTGATGGTACTTGCTAAATTTCAGCGTCGTGACTGGTTAGAAAATTACTTGAGTAAATTATTTCTTCAATTGCTTTACGGAATAATTTACGTTGCTATAAATAAAACATTAGTATAACTTTTCAAGAAAATCTATTGTGAGTGTATGGACAAATTGCTAATATTTGATATTACTATCTTCATCTACAGCAATAACGTGTCACAAAGGACTCCAAAAGAAGACGCATCAAATAATAGTCCATTTCTAAACTCTTACGTCATTTCAGTTTCCGTGGTTAATAAAACTGTGAGAGGTTTGTCAGACAAAGTAAAGTTGAAATTCAAACCACTAATAACTTCAAGACGTTTATCCGATCCTGAATGTAGCTATTGGGATACGTATCAAAGTACGTGGAAAACCACCGGCTGCAGTTTGAAAAGCTACAGTGATACTGAAGTTGTTTGTGAATGTAATCACTTGACGGGTTTCACAATTTCAACGATCTGGCTTATTTTCCCGGTAAGTCACTAATTTTACGTAAATTGATGAAACTAATATTTATTTTAGAGAAACCTAGATAATGACAGATAAAGTTATATGTTATATTATATTTAGTTGAGTTAGGTAATATTAGTGTAAAAATTAACTTAGGGGAAGTCAGTTTAATATGAACAGTCCGCAAATATGAGCAGGACGTAGCTTATGCCCCCATATATTCTACGTACATTGCGCAAGAGCGAAGCAACGAAGTTTTGAGTTTCGTGGTTGACGAGAGTGTAGTCCAAGCTAGTGTGCTGCTATTGTTGTGTAATAAAGGAGAACTTTAAAGGTACGTACAATTAAAAAATATGTATTTTTAGCTATAGTTAAATCTTAATAATGGAAAATAAGCTACGACGAGGTATTCATTCGTTATATAAAACAAATCATTTAATTTATAGTCAGTTCCGTCTAGGAATACAACGCCAGTAGTTTGTTCACATCTTGGCGATAAACATAGTTGCAAACTACAGTGCACTAAACAATCACTAACAGTCAGTGAAACATTAGCTTTTAAATTCAGTTTAATGTGAGCATGTGCAAATTTATTGAAAATAACAAGAGAAATGAACATGAGGAGCTTTTGCAGGTATTAACTAGAGCAGAAAATCTGTAAATACATAATAATTTGTGAATGGCATTTAGTGCCTCCCCTAAATTAATCAAATACTATTACTTTCTAAAGTAGATCCACATGCAGCAGATATTACTAAGCAATATTCCTTACAGTATACGAATGTATATTAATATTTGCCCCTCTGTAAAGTAAACTAACCTAACGTTATCTAACATGCAGTCAGTAATAGTTACAATATCACGATTTATAGGTCTAATCACTACGAAATTATTTTGGGGAGATACTAAAAACCAGCTAATTTGCAATGACATGGATGACAAAGTCTACACTTCTTTAGTTCATAATCAGCCTAACCTATTATGTTTGACCACTTGTCCTCAATTTCCGGTTTAGGTCCTATTGCTAGACTCTTGACCATCCTACAATAATTGACGTAACTAGAGGGTCTATGAGCCCCCAGTCCTGCCTAGCCCAAGCCGAGCCTCCCCCAAACAAATCATAGGCCTGATGGATAATATAGCCTATTGTAAATGTTATATTTTACTGAAGTTTTAACACCAGGTATAGATAAACATGGAGAGTTTGTTATTTTGGTAGTTTTTGTTTTACGTAATTCACATTTGAAGTTTGTTTGAAAACCTGCGATGAGAAAAGTCTAACCTAAATTGTCAAAAAATGGCCAAATAGACTCTTCTCCCTCTTGGGGAAGAAAGGTTTACTTGTCTATTTTGTACAATTTTTTGACAAAACTGAAACTGTGGCTTACTTCGCGAGCATGAGCGGCTCTTGTTTTGCTAATTATTGTAATCTTTAATTGTATTACCGTTTATTTTATATATTCTACTTTTATTTGTTCTTTCTCATTTGCATTGGATATGCAGATATGACGCTCATATATACCATATGCAGTGCTCATGTTACCCTTGTACCACGGGAAATATGCGCACTGCACACCTATCTTACTTTCCACTTCATTACTTGGATATCAGAGAATGTACAACTCTGTACTTTCTAGCGTTGTTCAAAAAAGAACCTGTCGTACTTTAAGTTATATATTTTTTTTTTTTTGTAATAAACCATTTTTGAGATACAATCGCATTTTCATTAAGTATGCTCATATTCACCGGACTTTCCCTAGTATTCATAGCTTGTTTTTTTATTACACAGCAGTTTATTGTATATTATGAACGATGTTCCGCGTAATGAGCTATTCTTAGGTAACGGAAAATTCATTTTTCTCCTGAAGATAATAGTTCGTTTAATGCATTCTTAAATTATCATATTTTCAACCGTTCCATCAGATGAATGCCAGACCAGTCAATAAAACACTAAGGTTTCTGTCTGGTTACAAGCTATTGAAGAAGTGGTCAAGAGGACTTGCTTATCGCGAAATTGTAACTAAAATCAGTTGTATATATAATTCTGGTAATTATTTATATTATTGCTTAACGGAGTCCCGTTATACTAATTACAAGTTTTCGAATATTAACATTGGTGTTTTCATGTAAAAAACTGAGATGTTCCCTTGATAAGTAAATAGATTAATTGTAGAATCACATCAAGAACACTTACGAAATATGTAGACATATGTGAAACAGTAAAATAAGTTTTAATTCTTTAGCAACTCTAAGATATTCTTGCAATTCTTTAGTAACTCTTAATATTCTTGCAAAATTTGGCGTTAATCACCCTGTTTTTTTTAATTATCATGGTCTTTAAATGGAGAATTTATGTGTGTCAGAAGTATGTATCTTCACCTTAACATATAGATAATGTGCCGCATTTATTTATATCAAATGTTCTGTAGTTGGCTAATGGTGCTATTGTCAAATTAGAAGCTAGAAAAATAGTATTTATGTTTGCAATACCATTTAGCATTTATTTGTTTCATCATAGTTTGTGGTTTCAAAGCAGCATTGGTCCAAGTTTATCCCTGTAAGTTCGCAAAATATTTGTATTTTAAAGAAGGTTTTGAACTAGTATAGAAGTTAATTTACACTAATTTAGTAACTGCGGAACTCACAAGTTCAATGCTGCGGTAACAAACATATGCCATTGGATTCTACCCTTTGCAAGATCAAGCCAGTTTTCATCAGAAACTCCTACCTCTTGGCGATACCTTCTAATACTGTCTTCGCAATGACCTCTAGGTCTTCCCAACAGTCTTTTTTCCTCCGACTTCGCAACCAGGATTAATATTACGTTTGTTTTTCCCCGTTCGAGCTACATGGTCTGTCAATTTAGTCACTGTAATTTCATTATTGTTACAACATCACATCGGGTGAATCATGCAGTCTCTGAAATTCTTAATTGCTCAGTTTCCTTCATTCTCCAGTCATCTCGTTCCGTTCCGGTACATATCTGTTTCTCGAGATTAACTATTTTCATTTATTAATTATTCATTTCAGTACTTGCTTATTGTATTTGGATTAGTCAAACTCTTATAATATAAGAGTACAGTATAAAACATAAGGATTGTAAACTTGAGATACACACTAGAAAATATATAAAATACAATATGCTTAAACTTAGACAGTTACATTAAAACAGAATATATATCCACTACTAGATTGTATAGAATATATAATATATCTATAAATCAGAAATTTTAGCATACCAATACATAACGCAAGATTATGTAAATTAGTTGATACAGCGTATAATGTTGGGAATACATATAAAGAGATTGATATATTAACCTAGAGTTGCGTTCTCGTACTCACTGACATCATAGAAAATATTATTTATACCACTTTTCCACCTCAATTTAATTTTTTTTCAATGAGAAGTTTTTCTGGCAATTTGTTATATAATAAGTCCTGTATAATTTATAGATTTTTTTAGTACTTGCACTACTAATAAGAAATTTACTAGCTCAAAGTTTCAAGAATGATTTTCATAGTTTTTGGTAAAGACACTTTGCTTTCGTGTATGCAAATAACAGATTGTAATATACAGTTACAAGATAAAGGTAATAAAAAAAAGCATCTTTTCAAATATTGTTTTACACGATGTTGCTTGAGATACAGACATCATCATCCTTATTATTTTCTTCTGACCTAAAAATACTTGATACGCTTCAGAAGAGGATCCCCAGTATGCAATTCCAAATTTAATATCAGAATACACTAACGCATAATAAAGGGCATAAATTTGCGTATTACGATTTTGCAGATTCTTCGGAGCATAAACATGATTGTGCTTAGGTTTTTTTTTTCATTGTAATTTACAAATATATTTTTTTCATGTCTATTCAGAATTAAGCCATATCTTCCAAAATTTTGTTTTATCAGTAATTGTTATTTCATCATCATGTATTTTAGTTTTTACATGCACTGCATTCGTGCATAGCATAGAATGAAAATTAATAACACTCCTTTAGAATCATTTATGCATAACTTATTTTGTTCCACCCATGTTAATACCTTCGAAGTCAATTCATTGAACACATCTTGTAAACATTTGGAATCAGATTTTACAATGAAGTTTTTGTCACCGGCAAACAATACAGTTTTTGTAGGTTCTAAAAACTTTGGAAGATCATTTATGTATAACAGGAAAATTGTAGGACCTAAATTGCAGCCTTAAAGAGCTTCTTTGGCAATTATTGCTTTCTCCGATTTTACTAAAGCAATTTCAACAAAGTGTTTCCTATTTTAAAGATAAGACCTATACTATGAATGTGTCATTCCTCTGATACAATTATAATTTATCAAGCAAAATTTTATGATCAATCAAATCCAAAGCCTTCTTGAGGTCCGGCAATAGCCCATATTTTGTTTTATTTGGCTGAAGAAACGAGTCTATGGCCTGGTTTTATGTTTTCTAAAACCGAACTAGAAATTGTGTATTGCACTTGTATGCTCTATAAACGATACTATTCTATTCTACACAATTGTTTCCAATACTATAGCGAAGACTGACTTCATTGAAATAGGACGGTAGATATTTGGGTCTGTTTTATTTTATTTTTTGTGTAGTGGCCGTACCTTTCAAGGATTTAGCTCCTAGAAATTGACCATTGCTTAGTGATAGATTGCATATATCGACTAGTGGCTCAAATAGGAATTTCTCAAATTGGAATGGCTCAAATAGGAAAGTTTAAGGATTTTCTTAGGAGTTTCGTCTGGTTCCAAAAACATTTTGTTCTTCATTGATTTCAATTTTGTTTTCTGTTCTTTCGTTGTTGCGTGAAAAATAAAGGGATTTATTCTTTGGTATTAAGTGTGCAGTAGGTGTGTGCATGCTTTCTGTCCCTTTCAGGTAATCCCGCACTACTTATGAAATAGCCATTGAGACTACTATTATTCTCCTGTTACAGATTTCCGTTTCACCTATAATTTATCTATTTAATAGATCACTACATCGAATATGACGGTTTGTTAACTGTTATAACATGTCATACTGTTTTACTTTTGTTGTTAGACTTCTGGCTTCTATGAGAAATAGCTCTTTTCTTGGCTACAGTTATGAACGTAGGAATATTTCTTGTATCGAGCTTTCAAAGAAGGATTTATACTAACCCCAGCATTTTTATAAAGCATATTTTTGTTTCTGCATGAATTATACTTTGTGAAATCCACTCATTATTAAATTTTTGAAGATGATCGTTCTTTATTTTTATTTTCCTTTTGGGAAAGGCTACGATAAATTAATATTTGTATATATTTAGGAATTGTTGAATTTATTATTTAGATTTGCTTCAAAATCAACATCTTCGCAGTTCTCATTACTAATATGATAGAGAAAGCAATTAGTATTATTGTCTAATGTATTCTATATATTGTCTAATAATATATTATTGTCTGAAACATCTAATATATTTGTAAACATTGAGCTGCTCTCTCAGTTGTTACTAAAAATTGTATATTGACAGAAACGCCATTATGATCAAAGTAGTGCAAAAATTAAGTACTGAAATAATAGTCTGGTTTTTGGTTACTATTATTTGGTCAAGACGATTCAGAATGACTAGTTATTCGAGTGGGTGTATTAATTTTAGGAAGATGATTTAAAGAGTTTAGAAGGTTGGTAAGTTGAAACTTCTCTTTAGTATTTCTAGAAATTCAACGTTCATGTCACCACAACTGACTAATGATTTGTTTTCTTTGTGTAAAATAATTAGCAGTGATCAGTGATGATTTAGCAGTAACTAAAACAATTAAAGTTATCGACGAAAGTTGTGAAGGGACTATCTGGAGTTCTGTATATGCACACTATTATAAATATTCATTTAACTTTTTAATGCCAATATAACCTTACTTTCAAAAAACGCAATATATGGACTGAAAGTCCAAGCTAATGCACTAAAAGCGCAAGTATATTTAAAGTGCACAATATCTCCCGAAAAATATCCAGTTACAACGTTTTTAGTGCATAATATATTAAATTTTCTTGAAATTATTATGAACTTAGCCACAATTTTGGTGCACAACATATGAACGGTTAGTGTGCTAATACCTAATTTATACACAAAATTCCACTTAATAGTGGCAAATGTACTAAAAGTGACTGAAAACGTACTCCAGATAATGTGAACTTCAGTAACTATTAATTTAATGTGTGCAAAATAAGCACTAAGGGTAAAAAACCAATAAAAGACACATTGAGTATACAAAAAGCTCAGAAGTTTATTTTTGGTTAAATTTTTGTGTGATTTTTGTGCCAGCAGTTTTTAGTGTGATTAGTCTATGAATAGATCACCTGGGAGACATTATGGTCCCTTCTCACCAAACCGCTAGATTTCAAAATATAAATAATTAATTCCAATGCAAGTCATCTAAACATATTACGATTAATCAATATAATAACACGTCTCTTTGCGATTCAGTATATTGTTTGGTTTTTTGTAGAAAAGCGTACGAAGTTATCACAATTACTTATCAATCAAGACTGACAAAATAGGAAAACATCGGTGTGACTGAACTAAACGATTTATGGTTGGAATCTCAAAACCACGGCCATTAATTGGTATTTCTTTTCACTGAACTTTTGAAATGCCACAAGTGTAAATGCAGAACTCAATAATATTATTTGGACAAACATTGAGAATACAATTGCTCGATAAAAGTTAATATAAAGAATTCAACAATAGATTTACCGAAACAGCATGAGTACAGAAACACGTTAAAAATTGAGGTACACTATAAAGTTTTAAATAGAAAGAAATTTTTTTAACTCTCTATTTGAAAGTTAGAGTAGAAATTCGGATTCCATTACAGTTACAAAATGGTACCTTAAAAAAGAGAAAATTATATATTTCTTTGGCAGAATATTTGTCTTAAACTAGTAATCTTCCGATAGTCATTAAACACTGCTTCTGTTCAAAATTTTGATTTTTCTGCATTTTCTGTATGTCAATGCGTCCTTGTAAATATCACTATTGAATTCTGTATGTTCAATGTTTTTCAATAAATACAGTATGATTTGAATTATTGGTAGTAAACGAAGCTGATGATTTTTTTTCTGTACAAAATTAAAATTACTAAAGAATTTGATATAATGTACCAATCGAAACCAAATGATTCCAAGTTCTGTGTTACAAAATAGCATCTTTGATTATGATGGTAGCAATGTGAGATGAATTTCGAGGCAAGCAATAGCAACTAATCCACGAGACAGGTTGACGTTAGCTCGTCCACAATTACAATGCTTGCCATGAAACGCTTCTAGGTGCTAGCAAACATACTTGCATAAAATCCTAATATTAATCTAAGAGTGGATCCTTATGTACCATTATTCCACAAATCTCTTTAATTTATTATATGTTTCAATTTTTGTACCATTATTAGCAATTGTAACATAATTTTCGCGAAAAAATCCCACTAAGGTTCCATGTTTAATTATTGAAATTGAAATATGAGTCCTTTACAATATTTGCTAAAGTGTAATACTACAACATACATCTAAGACCCAGCCGAAGAAGACAGAGTGACTGTTTAAACCACTATCTTTGAAACTTCGTAGAATAGCTACCCACTAGACGAACTAAAATTGCTAGCTGTACCCCTTGCTTAGTATGTATAACTATATCGTATTACTTTGCGAATGTCAAGCTAATGTTTTGAACACTATATAAAGAACAACTAAATACATAATTTGTAAGAACTAAAAGTAATTAAAGCTATTGTTTGGTCTTTTAGCATTTGACCTTTGTTGTAAAGAGGTATATGCCAATTCATTTATATCTGTTATATACATAGCTCTTAATTGGAGTGAAACTATTACTTTCTATGTGGATTTACCATTTTCCTTCGGCAATTTGTGACAAGTTATATTCCTCTATTTTATAGGAAAGTCTTCCATGGTTTATTAAATTAGGAACATCTGTTGGAATCGTTTGTTTAGGACTTTGTTTGAAGGTATTTGCACTAAACCTGGGAATAAAAAACGAACGAAACTGGATTATTTTCAATGTTATCCTTTCACTTGTGGGAGCAGAAGTTGTATTGGTTGCAGGATTAAATCAAGTAGAACATGAGGACAGTTGCCAATGTGTAGCAATTCTTCTTCACATCTTTTTGCTTGCAACCTGTTCTTGGATGCTATTGGAAAGTTTCAGCACTTTTACATTTTATTTTAATAATAAGGTAAGCGATAGATTATTACTGTCTTAAAATTAAGCACGACATACAATTTCACAGACATTAAGTGTTCTTATATATATATGTTCAGAAACTAATTTAATTTCTTGCATTTAAACACGTTCGACTAAGAAATCCCATACTGTTACTGTATACGTAAGTGAAATTATCAATTTCTATATCCACATCGTGGCCATCATTCAACTTCAACAAAGTTTATTGTGTAAAACATTTAGTTTCTAATAACAAACTGCACTAATATGATATTATATTTTCAGAAAAGTTAGTTAAAAAAATATTTCAAACAACTGTTGCAAAGGAATAAAGTAAATTCAACGTTTACAGTTATTGATAATTTACTAGAGAATATTAGCCATAATTCATTTTAGATGTAGATGCCATTGGGAAAACATGATTTGATTCTCTAATAGATCCTTGTAAATCAGGGTTTATAGTGTTACCCAACGATGTTAAATATATATTTAACAAAGCGAATTTCTGCAAGGAAATGTACAATACATTGAATTTTTAATGTGCTGTCGAATAGTTCAAGTATCAAAGCGATAATGTGTTCAAGCATGCATTTTAACACGCCTCTTGGGGGAACGAAAAGCTGTAAAACGAGAAACCTGACAGGCTGGAGAAAATAGAAAATTTGAAGGTGATCGAGAGTAAAGACCAATCAACACATCGGGAGGTTGTTATGTCTGCTATGAGCATATGATAGTGAATTCAGGCTGTAAGCTTGAGTACGATGAATGTACCTTGAAACAATTTGGACAAAAAGAAGTCGTGATTCGGAGATTTGAAAGTGCAAGGGACCTGTGGCAATAGGATCCAGTAAAAACCAGCACTAATTCAGTCATTATTGCATCAAGTGGAAGTGGCATAATCGTGAATTCAATTTTAGGTGAACTTTGTGCATCCAGAAATTATGTTATATCTTACTCATTAATGTTGCGCTAACACTTGGCTATCGGACGTTTGAAAGCACTAACCATGCATTGACTACAGGTACTAATTTTAACATTAGTGCCTCAAGTGATAAATTAGTTAGTATGCCGCAACAGTTCTAGCATCTATTCTAATGAAGGAATAAATTTGGCGAATGGGAAAATGAAAGCCACTAATGATGAACTAACTACTAGCATAAATTTTATCAAGTGGGGAGCAAGTGCCGTTTTCGTTTTCCTTGGTTTTATAATTTTTAATCCTACACTAATTAAGAACCAATGCTGGGGTTGTGGCATTAAAACACTTTTGTTGTATGAACGACACTCACTAATGTCATCATTGTGTGCTTCAACGAAGTGAATTTTATTAAAAGGAAATTTACTAGTACTAACTATTGCTTCTTCTGGAACCTAGGCTAAGGAAACACTTATAGTATCCAATGCAGCATAAGAAACCACTAATGAGTAACAATGCGTTAGATACTTGTACCATTTTGATCATTAGTGCTTCATGTGCTGATGAAGGCTAATTTCGAGCCAAGAAATATTGTTTTAAAACCTACTCTAATGGAATACTAGCCTTTGAATGTTCTTTCACTGATATGCCCAGATGATCCACTAACAATTAGCACTATTCTGACCTTAGTGCTTCAAGGTGAATATAGTAATTCTTTTATTTGGTTTAAGGTGAATTTTCACCCTCATACATATCATATCTAATGCCTATCTTATTTAAGCAATGGCGTTGAAGAAAGGATCACTATGAATGATTTACTAAACACTCACACCACTTTCATCGTTGGTGATTGAAGCGGAATTGGTAGGGTTAACTTCCCAACCAACGGTTTTTCATGGCAACCGCACGGATGCACTACTAAGGTTGCGGCTGGTTAACACTAAAACACTAAATTTGAACCTACAGTTAGCATGTAGTTTATCGATATTGCCTTAAATCGGGCTAGATAAGCGGATATTATATTAAAGTTCACTCTGAAATTTAACATTGTTTTAATCGTGTTCTTGTTTCAGGGAATGGATAATGATTCCCCCGTTCGTTGGCTGGAACTTTCTCTTTTTGGCTACGGCTTACCATTGGGTTTTGTTGTTATCGTACTTGGCGTCACTAAAGGTGAAATATATGGAACTAAAAAGTAGTAAGTTAATAATCAGTTAGTATTTGAATCTTTTAATAAACTGTGACATCGTATTGCAAGTTTTTTGCTAAATATTGCACAATATGTATGAATGTTTTCGACAGAGAGATCGCTATTCTCTTCAATAGACCTTGAAGCTTCAAAATATTATTTCTTATGTACTGTACACGTTATAAATAAATAATGATATCAATGTGTGCATACAAAATATGTATGTAGCTTAACATTTAAATTTAATTGCATTAAACAGAAGTTTACATTTTGATGTTGGTCAGTTTTGGATGGGGATAGGGAACACTAGCTAAATGGTATGAAGTCCCTAACATTGATATATATATACACACACACACACACACACACACACACATATATATATATATATATATATATATATATATACCAAATGTTCAACAATTAACCAAACCTTTCGTTTAAAGAAAACGTTTTATTGACAAAACATATATTCTAAGCAATCAGTGGGCTCAAAAGTAGTTAATTGATAAGATTTTCAAAGTGTTTGCCTTCCGTTACCACAAGATGATACATTTGGGATTCAAAGCTCGCTTTGACCTTTGCCAGAATATTTCGAGTTATAGTGGGAAGAGCCTCAGTGATAGCGTCTTTACGTTCATTCACAGTCTTAGGGCGTGGTTTGTAGACCAAATATTTTATTTACTCCCCAAAAAATGCCACAAGAATTTGCGTTGGGAGAATAAGGAAACCATTTGACAGATCGAGGAGTTCTGCAGTTTAGAGCGAGTACGTTGTTTCCAAACTGATATTTGTGGACTTAAAATCATACAGAGTGCGATGTGGATATGCACCATCTTGCATGAACCAAAAACTGGAGCCCATTTGTTTAGACGACCTGCTTGGGTTGACCTATGCACATCCATCGATGCACAAACTTGCTTGTAGGGCACAACCCGTGAGGACTGTTCTAGTCTATAATGACATCAACTACACATATTTCTTCCAATAGATAGGCCCCATCTATGGTTACTATATGCAGATGATGTGTATTATATAGAAAGTTCTGCTTTGTACAAAAACAAGTTCCAGCTATAACTGTTGAACTACGCCATACTAGTCGTCTTTCAACACATAAGATAGCAAATTTCCTTAATATACCAGAACATATGAAGATCTAATTGTTAACTTTTTAGTGCAAGTAAACCTACTATTGCAAAAGAATTTTATAAGAAATTGTACCTCACTTTACTCTTTGCTATTAAGAATATTTAAAAATGGAAACAATTAATATAACCTGATTAACTATTGTAACCATCCATAATTAACTTAACGTTATGGAAACGGTAACTGGAAAGACAGTTCACGCAAATTGTAAGTCATAACAAAAACTAAGTGGTAACCTTACAAATTACTACTTTTAGGGTATTTATCAAATAACCCTAGAATTATAAACATTAAACTTCTTCTTAGTGTTTCTTTACATCCCTGTTCAAGCTTTTCTTTCCTTCAGTCTATGTTTCATTTCATTTTTCCTATAACACGTTCATTCATACAATCCGGCCTTTACTTTTTATTGTTTTATCCATTATTATTTATTTAATTCCTTCTTTCCTTTCTTCAATTCTACTTACCAAGCTGCCTTAGTAAAACAACGTATTGGATTCGTTTCCAAGTGCCTGTCATCCAGAACAGTTTTCGAAAGTTTCTTCTCAGTAACTCACAGCAATGGGCGCCAAGATCCTTTCAAACTAAATCTTTGCTTACTTGTTCTCCACACTCATCTCTTGTACTATATCCAAGCTAAGGAAAAGTTCCCTAAACTGTACAAAAACAATTGAGTTATTTATTTTATTTCCTTCCTTCTTTTGCTGCTACAAATTTCCTGTAATAAGTTATTGGGAAATTCAGGTCTCACCAAAACATTTTGAAATATTTTTTTAATGTCCTTTGGAAGAATACCCATTTGCCTACTGTACTGCGCAAAATTCTAATACACCATTAAAGAATTTTAACAAACTTTAAGAATCCTTCAGATAAAAGATTTGTTTTCTTACTTTTTATGTGCGTTCTTAGCTAATCTCTTTAAACTTGAAGTATACAGGAGTGTAATTTCTATGACTTACATTTGATAATTCACAAATCCAGACTTGTTTGTATTGGATAACATATATTGTACTCTATAGTAGTGCTTCTTATCATTTGACTATGCACCAATCCGCACAAACCGAATTAAAACTAAAAAAAAAAACTTTATTTTGTATGGGCCACTCTAGTAACTTTTGACTTCGTCCCGTCACGTTTTAGTTAAAATCCACAATCACGAACATTGATTCTCCCGCCGGGATTCAAACCCGGGACCTTCGAGTCGCTGGGTTAGCACCCTAGCCTACATGGCTACCAGGTCGGCGCAAAAGCCGAATATTACCTACTATTACTTGATTAAATGACTGCAAAAACCGGACCTGAAGCTAGTAGAATACACCAAAGCGCCCGAGAACTTCGAGCGGAGAATAAAAGAAATACTGGCAGGAGCCGAACAGAAAATGAATGAGGAAGTGGTCATACACTACCAACACTTAACACCGAAGCTGGAAGAAGAATGGGACATTGCATTGGAGGAGTGCAAAACAAGATTTGGCCCAGAAGCCACAAAGGAAGTTGTCCAAAGGGCAAAAAGTGTGGTGACAGACTTCCTGAAGAAGAAACTTCAGACCATGGAGAGTGAGGGACCAGAGGAACCCAACCAAAAGAGGACAAGAACACCACTGAGGGAGAAGCAGACATCCCAGAGAAGAAACTCCAGAAGGGACTCAATGGAAGACCTGTTGGACTTCTTAAAAAACTTAAAGAAGTAAAAAAGAATGACGAAAAAACAAAACAAAAACAAAGGCTCTTTTCAGGGCCGCCAAATATTATTGAAAAACGAAAATACTTTACCTTTAATAACTTATATGATTGAAAATAAAGACAACAAAATCCCACCAAACTCTAACCCTGAAAATAAAATTGATCCTACTCCTCACAGAAACTACGAGGATATAAATAATAATAATAATAATAATAATAATAATAATAAAATTGAAAACATTGACGTATTGAACACGAAACCTCTCCAACTAAAACCCAACTCTTGTAGTGATAAGAATAGCTACCCTATCTGTACCGTAGAAAGAAATCCCACACAAATGGAAACTGGAAACAAAAAAAGAAAAAAGAAAAGTAGACCCACAAGGAAAAATAAAAAAAGAAGGGAAGATAAAAAATTTCTGATACACAATTTAACAAACATAGAGCTATCAAAACATTAAATACAAGTATTGGAAAAGGGGCTATCATTTTGCCCCACACCTAAACCTGACAAAAAGGCCCTTACTAGGACCATTAGAAACCTAAGATACAACCTAGATAGAAAGCACCAGAGGGCGGTGGCCCTGAAACCCATACAAGTAACCAACAACAGAACGGCTCTCCCACCTAAGAACAGGGGCAACCTTGAACCTGATCTACCATTACACTGCTTAGTGGAACACACTGGACAACTGCAAGAAGGAATACTAAAACTCCTGCAGAAAGAAACCAAGCCAAACCTGGCTATGGCACAAAGACATGCCATAAAAACAATCAAAGATAAAAAAGAAGTTATCATTAAACCCACAGACAAATCTGGAGGCCTAGTACTCATGAACAAAGTTGATTATAAAAAAGAAGCATTATTACAACTGGAGAACAAAACCAACTTCAGAGAAATTTTCCAAAATGATGAGAAACTAAAAAAATAAAAAATAAAAAAAATAAGATAAGATTTTTTTGAAAACGAATTATTAGAAGCAGGAGTGCTGGAACGTTACCACCTGGGGAGACTAACGAACCCAAAAGCCACACTAGCCAAGTTCTATATCCTACCGAAAATACATAAACCAATAAGACCGGAAACCAATCTTCCACCAGGAAGGCCCATAGTGTCACCTTGCAATGGGCCCACGAGAAACCTTGACAAATTCTTAACACACTTCCTTCTGAAACTCTTACCAACGTTACCAGAATGGCTAAGAGACACACCAGACTTCTTACAAAGGATAAGAAAGATAAAGGGAATAAAAACTTCAGACATTCTTTACACAACTGATATATAAAAAACTTATATCCGACCATTGACAGCAAAAGAGGCATTAACCTAGTCACAGAATACTATACATCCAAATATGAATGGCTACTAACAGCCTGTGAGGAGGAAATACTGAAGCCACCTCACCCCCAACTACTACGTAGGGGCCTGGAAATTCGGATGTACAATAACTACATCAGATTTGGTGACAGAATATTCCTCCAATATTCTGTAGCCTCGGTATCTGTAGCCTATGCCAACATACAGTATATGTGCACTCAGAACTAGCACACACACATAAAGGTCCTGTACTACCTTTATTTGAATACAGATTTGTAGATGACGTGGTCGGATGCTTTTCCGGCACAACAAAACAACTTGAAACCTATATAGAAAATTTACACAAGAATACAGGCAAATTGGAATTCACCCTGGAATGGAACAAAACGAAAATAAACTTTCTGGACGTAACAGTTAAGAAAAGAGCGAGTGGGCGACTGGAAACAGACGTCTACTACAAACCAACAACGAGACACGAATTCTTAGAGGCCAGCTTGGCCCACCCAACTTCATTAATAAACTCACTGGTCAAAAGTCAAGGTTTGAGATTAATTAGAATTATAGACAACAAACAGAAACTGAAAAAGAGACTGATGGAAATGGGAAGGAACTTCCAAAACAGAGGATATAAGAAAAATATGGTCAAATCTACACATACGAAACTTCTCGAACACACAACCAGAAAAGAAACACAAAATAAACAAAAAGGAAATAGAATAATTTTTCCTCTTACTTACCATCCTAACTATGAAAACAAAATTAGAAAACTGGTGCAAAAGTTTTGGAACAATATCAAAAGAGAATATAGCAAAGAGAACTGGTGGACCAGAATGCCACAAGAAACACCAATGTTAGCCTACAGAAGACCCCACAATTTGAGACGGATGCTGACCAAGGCAACTTTCTCATAGACGAGAAACCAGAAAAACAGTGACCCAAAGAATTAGAAATGGACCCCCCCCCCTTTTTTTTGAAAAAAATAAACCACACACATTAGATTGTTGGGCATTAAATGGTATTATTCCAATATATAACAGAGCCTACTTAGGACTGAATTCTTAAACAAACCAGAACAAAAAGCTAACACCGACCGAATGCTGGGTTGGTACACACAAATAAGGCCACGAACACGTGGTAGCCTAGCTCCATACGAACCACGAAATTGAAACTCCAGGACCCAGCGAAGGGCCAAACAATAACAAACCTAAGAATGGATCCCCCCACCCCCTCTTATGGGAGACAAACTTCAAACTGGCAAAG
>JAGDQP010037259.1:0-18700 GCA_022664845.1 Lepisma saccharinum | reverse complement strand
CTTATTTCCAAAGATCCTTATGCTCAATTTTTTTATAGTCCGTGCTAAAGATCAGTGTTAGGAAACACGGTAAAGAATTTCGGGTCATTGAAAGTGTGTAGGTGCTGTGGATGATGACCTCATCATATCACCTCCTCTGACATCATTGTTGCTTAGGTAAATTCTCTCTGTGATTGGTTCTTCTGTTGAGTTTCAAAAGTCAACTACCATCCAGCTCTTCTAATCCAATGGGTGGGCGGCTCTGCTCGTTTGAACCATGTTCACGCCTAACATCCTAACGGAGGTTTAAGTTTAGGTTTAGGTTTTAGGTCTAATTTGTAGTATGAAATACTAAATACTAAATATCGAGCAGCCGTAACATAGTTCGTAGAAAATTGGCTTAGCAATCGCAAGGTCCTTGGGTCGATTCAAGAGGCCGCTCATTCTGACTGAGATTTCTCCTCAGTCACACCAGGCAATGCTCTAGTTTGATATATATAAATAAAAAAAAAACTTGCTTTGCACACACATATGCCAAAATCGGAACAATCCTAGCGGTCGATCATACTGACTGAGGTTTTCCCAGGGTTTTTCTTCAGTCATACCAGGCAAATGCCGGGATAATACTTACAAAATAAGTCTTGGCGAACTACCTTCAAACATTCTCTCCCTCTTCCTATCCCGACTTGAGCCTGAAATGTCTAAAGGCCATAAATAAAATTCAATTAAAAAGATATGCCAACAATCTCGATAAACCGTTAAGGTCCTTTATAATCCCCAGAAAGCAGCGATTTCGTATTAACATTTGTAATGCTTGCCATACAACGTTCATGTTGTTCGGGTTGCGTATAAGGAAGGATAACGATTGTTTATAATACGAGAGAAAAGAAGGAGGAGAGATGTACCGGCAAATCACAAGATTATTGACTCAGGAGGAGGAGGATTGTTTCGTTTGGCCCCCGAGAAGAGGGGAGGGGAACAGCTAGTATCAAACAAGAGCATCAAGACAGGTTATTTAAAGAGATGGATAATAATGCATGCTTGCTTGCAGAGGGAGGGAGAACGTTAATTTCCTAAGCTTATTTCGTGTTGTTCTTTATATAAATAAAAAACTGTATGATTAAACGTATTGACTTCAAACCGGCCGTGTATTGATCATTCTGATCGGTTAAGGAGGAGGAGAGCGCTTCTTCATTCTTACGTGGCATCAACATCTTGAGATGTAATTGCCCTTACGTGAGATTGTCTCACCTTGTTAAACATTTATCTACCAAAAAGAAAGAGAAAGAATGCTGAATTTACCTTGCGAATTGTTGGTTTACTCTACCGCTTCTGCGATTTAGCAAAGAAATTGTGCTTTTTGATTGGTGACCGATTGTAAGAACTGCGAACAAACTCAATGCATTATCGTCATTTCCATCTTTTTTTTTCTCTCTCTCTCTTTCTTTTCATGTGCAAAGCCAAAACGACTGAACAGTTGAACGCCTGATAGGAGGACGAATTTGGGAGTGTTGTAGTAACGGAATTTCCTTTGAGTTCTTTTTTTTTTTTAGTGTAGCAGACTTATGTTGATAAAAACAATCTTACGATAAAAGTGTATTGAACCTCACCTGAGCAGACAGAAGGGGTAATGACGACCATGAACAGCAGATAGCTTTGGTAAACCTGAATTCAAAGGGTTGAAAGCACTTCGGAACATGTTGAAACGACAATGTAAATAGTTGTTATCCAAACAGTGTTTCAGTGTTTGCAATATCTGTTACCTTTCTTAAAAGAAGGAAAACTATTTGATAATTTATTTTGTCTGAATGAAAAGACCGAAAATAACTATCTAAAACATAAATTGAATTTTATTACCTTTAGGTAACCTTGGCTCAGGCCGAATGGATGATGATGGGAGAATTGGTGGAATGAAGAATGTGAGAGGAAACGGGAGAACCACGAGAAAACCCACGCACACGGTGATTGTTCACCACAAATCCCACATGGAACGAGCCGGAATTAAACCAGTGACCCCACGCACCAGAGGTAAGCACTCTACCATTGAGCCATGGCGGCTTCTATATAAAACATGAAGCTAAGGGAAAAGATTTTGAAGATAGCCTATATTGGATCAAAATTTTGAGAATTTCAGTTCTACGTAGAGTCAAGGAGAAATCATGTATTTTACTTGTTTACGTCTACTTGCCCAGTTCTAATATTTACGAGTGTGGACCAATCTTGGAATCGTAATTAACGATTTTTTTGAAAAATTTTCTTGCGCGACTTATGACTTTCAAAGGTGGAATTTTTACATTAATTTTCTGTATTGTTATTTTGATGGACTGTGTTTTAAGGAACTGTATCTTTCTATATGTACACAGTGTACTGCTACATGGTTTATTCTTGAAAATCATACTAGACAGACAAAATTGTGTATGCTCTTCTACATGTAAGCAGGCATGATTTAATAAGCATGTGGTAAAAAAAAAAAAGTGATCAATTGAAAGGCATGGAGAAAAACAATAGTATCCCTCATCTTTTAAAAAAAATGAGTTCAGTACAGAAATTCAATGGAAACACTCATGTGAGCTGAACTGCGGAAACAATTCAAGTTAAAAGCAAGAAATGGCAGCATATTGGCAATTTGTTTTATGGGAAGCCGCATATGCAAGACAGAATGAGTTTTCCTAACGTAATATCTCAATTCAAGCTCAATATGGGCTACCATTGTTTCCCCACAATAACCTTCAATTTTCGAGAGGATTCTTCTTGAAACTCAGAATTTCGAAATATTTAGACTAAGACTGTGATTCATAGACCGTGATAATAATATAATAACCACTGGCGTAACAGGCCAATAGGCCCTGAGCCTGCCCCAACGCCATCTGTCCGTGTTTGGTGGAACTGCGTCCACCTGAGTGACGGCCGTGTGGTCAGCACTGCGCGCACCTAATCACGAACAGGCGTATCAGGGGCTTTCTAGACGGAGTGTGGCTGTCACGTCTTTATTCACGTGACTCCTCAGTTTACCTCACGACGCTGGGTGGACGCCGAAAAGTGGGACTCCAGCCGGGAATTGAACCCGGGACCACGCAGACATGAGTTCAACGCTCTAACCACTAGACTGTGGAGCCCCTTATAGAATGTGATAGAAAGTCAAATTCAGTTTAAGATATTTTATGTTCGAACTTAACTTTATTGCTATGAAAATAACAATAATTTTGTTACAATAAGCCTGAAACAGCGCATTTCATTTTGAAAATTGAAAATTTTAAAATAATTTCCTAAATTATTCAAGTAAAAATTATGCAGTTACAAAATTTTATCATATGATAATTATTTTGAACCCTAGAATCATATTTACTAAACATTGTCCAGAATAGACTGTCATAACATAATTTACTCAATAAGATGAAGAAGGAAACTAGCTGTGTTTAGTAAAGTAGCTTCCTAACATTTGTCACGTATGACTGAGAGGAACAAAAGAAAAACCTCAGGTTCAATGGCCAGTCTCTGAATTTGAACCCGTGTCCTCCCACGAGTACGTTTCTATACTGATGCATCACTATTGGAAAATACATAGCTGAATAGCCCACTTGCAAAACGTAGTACTATGGTAACTCTGACACTTTTCCAGGATAAGATAAGATAAAATGAATTATATGGGCGGTAACATCTTTTCCAGGAAACAAGGACAATCTTTTGCATGCTTCTTTGTGTCCCCTGTGGAGGAGTGGTAACGCTCGCTGTTTTGTAATTAAGGGGTCAATGGTTCGATTCCTGTGGGACCCGTCCTTAAGACGTCATCTTCATCCGATGGAAGGCAATGGCAAACCCCAATCGGATCAGCTTGTCTAGGAACGTTCGGACAGAACACCCATCATTATCATCATTAACATCTTACCAAGGAATGAATTTTCTCTTTAATATTTATAGGCTAAATAATGAGTTTTTCCCTATGGTCATATAGGCTCATATTGAAGCTGAAGATATAAAAAAAAATCTGGGATACCAATATCTCATAATTTTCTCCTTATTTTTGGAATACTACTTTTTGCTGTCGGTCTATTCAATTTACCAATTTTATAGTACCCATGTAGCTTTTAAGTAGTAGTCTCTCGAGTGAGTTCTTTCTAGAGTGTAAAGCAAAAAATGGTCGCTTATTTTCCTCAGTTTCACCATACTAGTGCTGGGATTATACCTAGACAAATGCTTGTCGAAAGGTGCTCGCCGAGAGACATCAATCCTCAGACTTGGAATGAAATTAGTCTTAAATTTAATTCCACGCCCAGAAACGTAAATGAATTAAAAATAATAAACATCATGGACATGTAAATTAGCATCACCAGCAACAGTCACATGTTTCTCAAAAATCAATAACAAAAAGTCATCTAAAACAAACGGACAAAAGTTTAAGAAAATCCTAAAAATTAATGATAAACGGAGATTTGATCTGTGGTCTTAAAACCGAGATGGTCAAGTATTTATATACTCGTAATACAGGGTGTAACAAGACCTTGGGCAAAAACTACGGGAGGTGATTCTTGACACCAAAACAAGTAAAAAAAAAAAAAAAAAAAAAAAAGTTCCTACCGGAGATTTGTTTCTAACAATATGATGGATATCAGGAGTGAAAACACGATGTCACCGGGTTGTCAGTGTTGCCAATCTGGTATAATTTAAAAAAAATTCAAATGTCCCTACGTCGTGTTATTGGATATTTTCCATCCTCTAATGACTATAAACAACATACGCAAAGCACACACTGCAATGTTGAAAACTATGGAATTATAGACTTCGTTTGTACACCTATTTGCAAAAGTTTTGACGCATGTTTTAGTTGGCTTTTCTTCTTTCAGAAATTAATATATTGCACCACCTTATATATTTGTTGATTTGCAGAGTTAGGTATAAGTGTATGACGCACTTGTGTAGAAAATATTATCCTGATATGTAGCCAAACAAGTATATGATATGTAGAGAGATAATACAGTATTTTGATCGTCAAAAAATTCTAAGTAAGTCCAGAAATCGCATCAGATTACATAGTTTCCTCGTGTTATTGTAGAATGTAGCTCATGAAAGCCTTCGATCCAGCAGCCGAGTCCTTTACCGCTTGCGGTTAACCAAACATTGATACCCACCGCTAGAAAGATTTTGACAAGAAATTTTCTTCGGCGTTGCCACTTTCTCAAAGCAGATGGCAAGAGCTTAAACTCCTCTTCTCTCTTCGTGAATGCAACGTACTTGAGCGACCCCAGAGAGGAAAAAGAAGGCAACAATGTTAAAGAAAGAAGTGACAACGTTTCGGTTCAAATCCAGAAAACCGCAGGAGGTTCCCCCCTATATGTTTGTGGCTTAGACGTCCGCTTGGAGTGAGAGAAGCCTTTTTAATTTGAGTGGCAGAATACCTTGCAGGGGGATATTTTCTTCACCCAACGGGAGTCATTAATTCAAAT
Organism: Lepisma saccharinum; assembly: GCA_022664845.1. Classification (NCBI taxonomy): domain Eukaryota; kingdom Metazoa; phylum Arthropoda; class Insecta; order Zygentoma; family Lepismatidae; genus Lepisma; species Lepisma saccharinum. Next base: position 13,280 of record JAGDQP010037259.1, on the reverse strand, counting down.
TTTAATTTTTGTTGATAGATGCCGCATGCGGGACTGTAGTTGTGAATTTGGGAAATATTCTCTAAAGGCACGCGTCAAAACTTTTGTCCATAACTGTACAACCAGGATAACTAGAGACTGAAAATTAAATAAAGATGGGGATTGGGTTGATGAAAAAGTAATGGGAGCGATAGAATTCCATCAGAAACGTGATTGGAAATTCGCATTGCAATGAACGTGAACGAAGACATTTAACTAAGTATTCACATGTGAAGCAGGTTTTTTTTTTTGTTCTTTTTTAGGCGACGTATGAAGAGTTATAAAATGACTCGTTCTAATATCAATGTTGTAATGCCAACTAAAGAGCGTCATCTGCACTGCACAAACAAGCAGTGTGTAAATACCGGGTATTTATTGAACAACAAACAGCTCTATCTTATCGTAACGTCATAATTCACTATCAGTATGTGTTTGTTGTTTATAAACATTTCGAATGTTATAGATACATAATGATACTTAGTAGGGCTATGACATATTATGATGGAGCAATCAAGTTGTAAGTATCAAAAGTGAAAATTAAAAAAAAAAAAAAATGTAACTTGACATACGGTCTTGCTACTGAAACCCTTCCATAAATTGTACTTCCAATTCTATAGCAAAAGAAGCTACCAGTCACGGAAGTTACGATGCTAATGTTTCTACCTCTTTAACGACAGTCTGAGAACACTTACTTTCTTTCTTAGAAACAGATTAATTACAATTGTTTTCGTATCTGTGCTGAAGCTAAACAGTACGGATTTGTGCACTGGCTGTAAAATATAGAACAATGTCTGGGACAATGTGAAGTGAATACTATGACACTGAAACTCATTCATTTTTCTTCAAGGATGTTCGTATGTGCAGAGGTCACTTTCTCCACGTTAGAAAGATAGCGGAAATAAAGACAGAGAGAAGAGAACTATGAAACTTTGCAACGAGAATGGAAATTCTACAATCCTTTAACAAATTTACCACAATAAAAGGATCAATTGCCAACAAGTTACACCATATGCTTTCTATTTCTTTCACCTTGACTTCTTACACTAACAAGAGAAGTACCCGAATCTGATACTTCAACTTCCCAGGGGGTGCGGGTTCATTTTTAAAACCTTCGAATCAGCGCTCGAACTGGGTTAGAAAATGTAAGTGAACGCTTACACCTAGTGGCTGTGATTGCCTCTTGAAAGTGAAGTTAACGAGTTCCCAATAATAAAAAGGTAAAGGAACGCTAATTCCAAAATTAGAGAAAGAAAGGGAATGGTGTTACACAGCGTCCCCCCTCCCTCCAATACACACAGACTTCGAGCACTACTTCGAAACTTATTTGAAACTGTATAAATTATAGCAGCTGAGGCCGGGATAGGGTGCGGGAGAGGATCTAGGAAAGTATTCGGCCAGGGCTCCGGTATGACTGAGGAAAAACCCTGGAAAACCTCAGACAGGATAGGATAGGATAGGTTGGGATCATTCCTAGGACATTCTGATTGCTAGCTAACCTAACGCTCTACCAACTGAGCTACGACCACTCCTTAGCAGTTAAGCGCTTTGGGACCTATCGTCGAAAACTTTAAAGGATATCTCAGAAGCCAGTTACTCTCTAAACGCGGTTCTTGGTTCATTTTGTATTTTAGACTGAAAATAATTGTGAAAACTACAAATATATGATATTTGAATACCAGAATACGTGACGCTAAATTCTATGTTTTTGAAAATAATTGGTTTCACTAGGCGAGTTACTACAGAGATAGTTACACTTCACTCCTTTTCTGGTATATTTGCACTTTCTTCTTTGACGATTCCAAGACGTTCGTGACTAATATCAACATGGGTGAAATCCTTGTTCCACGATTCGAGTATCGACATCGTGAAACGTGGTTTAAAGGGGTTTAAAACAGGTGATTTGTCTAAAACCTAAACCCAACGAAAACACAACAATATTTTGACCCAAATCGCGGAGGCTAATATCAAATGCATAGATGAAACGTCATGAATCACCACGTTGCGGATGGTGTAGTGGTAAGTTGCTCATCTTTTATTTTTTGTTCACTTTCATTATCTTGAACCATATGAAATGTAATTCCAAAGCGTATACCGATATAGGGGAAAGTTTGATAAAACGTCCAAATGTAACAATATTTGACTATAGTATGTATAGTACGCAACTAGCCAGAATGCTTTTCGGCTCAAATGAAACTTTCATCCTTGTACTACATACAAAACGATATTTCTATGCTGTTTTAATTTCTTCTGAAAATTGAATTTTCCAAAAAAGTCAGTTTTCCCCGTTTTGCCCAACCGGTTTGATGAAATGGGGTAGTCATTTAAGTCCATATTAAATTTCATCACACATTAAAAATCAGGTTCTCTGAGTGAAGAAGCTATGAGAACACTAATAATAATAGAAGAAAATAAGGTTTCAATAAATAAACCACTGTGTGAATAATGTAATTTCTGTTTTGATAAGTTATACAAAAACTGCAAAATGGTTTGGAACATACCCAAAACAATGCCTCTTTCTAGCGTTATACAATACAGTTTTAAGTGTTTCAGAAAATATCTACTTCAGAATCTCCATACAATCAGCCCGTCCCATTTTGCCCAACATCTTACCTCCCCATTTTGTAAAGTTTTGATGACTCTGCTCAGCAAGTTGCACAAGAGGAAAAAAGCTACCACTACATTAACATAGATAACTGTAAAATAAGGTGAGGTACTTCCATTTTGCTGACCTGGTTTGATAAACCCACAATCAAGCAACATACTTGATGTAAAAATAAATCGAAGCGTAGAAAAATCATAATTTTTTATAACGAACTTCACTCGGAGACACACTATTTATGAAATCGCCACTCCAAATGACGCAACTGCCTCTGTGGTGCACCCAGTAATTCAACTCCAACCTTGTTAGTGACACCATGAGTCTGAGCTGGGAGCACACCTCCCCGTTTAGTCAAACTTTCCCCTACTGCCATCCTCAGCTAAAACACAGTATCTCCATTTTGGACAATAGTTAGTAAGTTACCACAATGGGTAGGTTCGTTTTGACCCAACTTACTATGCCACAACACTAGAAAGCTGTCCAAAGCCCATTTTCTGCCATCCAACTGTCACAGCACTACAGTGTAGTGTTGTGATGCCCAAAAACGAAGATACTGCGTTGCTCGCGTTGACGATATGAATTGAACTACACTAAGATCACGGTGTGTGTGTGTGGGGAAAGGGGGGCATACGTTTCCTATAGTAACGAACGTTTAGTTTCCCCATTTAAATACAATAGGCTAGAATATGTGGAAGTGTTTTCGTTACTGTCGGTAGGGTTGATTTCAGGAGATACATTTCTGAAAGATATCCTTCGTTTACGGTAACTTTTTCAACGTTTCCATTAGCCACCATTGCAGCAGCTTGCAAAGTTTGTGTACATTTTGACTAATGAAACAATCGTTAAATGTTGACAGTATTTATTATTGAAAGTGGCTTCAATTCAAACACACATGGTCTAGCTAGTATTTCATAATATAAAACATTACACCTTCAATGTTTGTACATTTTCAGAGGAATGTGGTTTTGGATTTGTGTGTGTTATGCTAAAGTTATAAATGTGTTCTTTAATTGGAGTGAAAAACCCGCTAAATGAAGCTATATCGACAAACTTTAGTGTAACTAGTGACACATTCAGTCATTCACATAATGAAATAAATTATTTTCAACTTTAGGTGCTAAATGAACCACGAACAGAGTTTCCACGGCAAGGGTTTCGGAAATATTCTCCTCTGAAGTCAAATTATACTAATTACCTTTGTGTATTTCTTAATCTACACGAAACTATAATATATAGTTGTTTTTTCGTTTTGAATATTTAAAGAAATATGATATGCCTTTAATGCATTTTAATTTAAATTTCCAGTCACCATTGCAATTTTAGCTGTGAAGAAAATTATTATAAACCAAAATACCCACAGAATGTGATGTTTTCTGTAAAGGCTTATCAATCGATTCTCCTAGAGGTTTTCATAATGCAGTGATGCTGTCTTTTCACCCCTTTTAAACGTTAGTATCTTAAAGTGTTGCAAACATAGCGTTTCAACACAAGTGGAATTTGTATTTCAATTCATAATTTACTTAAAAATGTGGTTCATGTGATGAGGAGGCAATCTTGATTTTAATTGCTATTACAGTATGGTTTGTATTTTACCGAAAGTTTTATTTTTGTACTAATTAGCGTTTCTTCGCAAAAGGCACGTCTACAATAGCTTTGTTTTATTCAATAACATAATTAATATCCACAACAGTGATTTCTATTGCGTAGTTTTTAGTTTAAATTAGCAGCGTGCAATATAAACTGCAAACGATATATTAGAATAAATATTGCAATCAGGAGATTTTTTCAGACACACACAAAAAAAACTTTAAGCAATAAACAGTTTTTGCAAATGTTACAATAAGTAATCGAGCATTACTGATATTAATTACTCAGTGAATGTGTAGCATAATACTTATTACATTTTAATGCACTGATATGTGAAAGTAAAATGTTATTATTATTCCATTTATTCTTTACTGTTAGTTGCTACATGCATTGGTTCGTAATTTTGAAAGAAAAGGGCGAAATATGTGATGAATAGAAAATATGAAAGGGAATAATAATTCACTTGAAAAAAAAAAATGAAACATTTTTCAAGTGTCACTCGTTCCAGGCACAAAACATTGTTACACAACTTAAGTTAATATTGATGATAACACTATAATTTTACGAGTGTTTGTTGCAATGCATATTGAATAACTTGACAGATTGTTTATAGCTTTGTTTACAAGTTTATTCGAAAGGTCAGCATGATATATATATATATGAATAATGGCCATTCTATTAATTATGCCTTGGAACCATCTCATGCTTCAGATGATTACGTTGAATGACCAACTGGAACAGTTTCACGATCGTGGTGTACATTAAACTGTATTGGCTGCTTTTCGATTCATTCTAATCAGTCAATTGCTAGTCATATTTTGTGACTGGTAGTCTTGATTACATTCTGGTTGAAAGTTAAATTCTCTTCTCTATATCATTGCAGATTTAATCATATGAATTGTTGTGCCAAACCACTTGTTATTAGAACTGTTAACAATCAAAGATCTAGTTGTTCTTTCTGACTTACCTTCACTCAGCTTTCCATGCTTTTTTTTGTCTGATTTCATTATAAACTGAAATTGCATAAGACTGCAACAACTCATGCACGGTATCTATAAACAATGTGTTGTTGTTACAATGAGTTGATTACATGTTTACGTTTGTGTTCAATAATCCTCTGTTATTACTTTCCACGAATAAAATATTTGGACCAATAGTTACTTAGATAGGAAACATATTTAAGATCAGGTAAAGGTGTTTTAAGCCATAAAATTTGAATTAGAATTTAAATGGGTAAGTCTGTTATTTTATAGCAATTTATAACTTGAAATAATGTATTTTAATAAACAGAAAAAAGTAATGTTGAAGATGTTTAAACATTGTATTAAAACTAAGGTATAATACAAAAATCAATAGCAGTAACCGTTCAGTCTCTGTTGCTAAGCTGTTGAAAAAGGAACAATTTTGCAAATTAATTGGTAGTGTGTCAAACCCTCCGTATCAAAATCACCGTGGCGTCTGTCAGGATTACCAGAAAGCTTCCTTGAACTTTTAAGTACAAAGGTTTCGAAACTGCTATAGGATAGAGACATAGAGTACAAAGGTTTTTCTCATTTGCACCTTTGTCTTTTTCAATTTAAATTTGATAACAAAGGATACTTGTACGAATTTAATTACATCCTAAATACGATTACTTCAAGCTGAAAAAATGTTACTTCCGTCGATTAAACTACGAACATTTCATAAGCTCGCTCGATACACAGACATACTGCAGAATTCAAAACACCGTTTAAAAAATGGATGTGCTATTTGTCTTACAAATATCTAAACTTACAAAGTAGGCCTATACATACAATAATACAATAACCGTGTACAACCACTAGCATCAATACAAAGTAATTTCCTCTATGATTAAGCTGCCAATATTACACGCGCTCACTGTGGAAAACCGTATATGCACAATTTTTGTGTAAAAACTTATTAAAAATTCACTGCAGAAATTCCAGCTGTAAAAATATCAGAGGCCATAAATACGTTGCCCGAACCCCGAAAGCATAAACAAAGCTACGACTCTCACGACTTGCGCCATGTTTTAATCACTTTTTCTATTTGTCGGTTAGGGATCTTAATCCCCATTCACTTAGAACATTTCCCTTTTCTGCTCAAGTGCGTGATCAAAACTGGCTGCATCTAACACTTGATTAGAATTGCATGTTTGGTTACGATATGGAAACGTTTACTCTTTCTGTACATATGCGAACATCAACTGGAACTGAAAACTGCCCCCCTCCCCCAAGTACTGCAAATTGAAACATTACTAGATATATCAAGGCACTTTCCGATATTTTATTATTTTTTAACAGTGTGGAGATTCTCTTTTCAACCAGAGAATTTGCTTCGAAAATCATCTGACCTCCATCCGGCAATTCATTTTCGAAATTTTTGTGTGTAAACCAACTCAATTTTTCCTTCCTCCTTCCGCCGAAATGAAGCAACTTTCGATTACGTGTATGAGGCGCTTTTTCTTATTTTCATGAGTTCGTTTTACCCTGAGCCTTTCGAAACGACACCGGATATCTGTACATGGATAGGAAACCTTTGAATGCGGATACTAGCTAAAGAGTTGGCTAGTACAGTACCTGTACAGTACCTGTGGATTTAACTTTTTTAAGAGACCTCAGTACTCCCACCTTTTTTTTAATTATTCCAAAATAACGAGCAATAATATTTTGGAAAACGGCCCCAATAATACTTCAGAATACCTATCGGATAAACTAACCCACAACTTGAATGTGTTTTGTTTTCGACGAGAGCCTAGCTTGCCTTGAAGGCGCTGCCGCTTTCGTCAGAACACTGATGACAATGATGGTGGATTAGTGCGTCATTGTTTACGGGGTTTCATATTTCTCTGCTAAATGAAGCCGTTTCAAAATCTGAATTAGCTCATTTGGTGGGTGCTAATGAATATTATTGGGGGTCACTTTTGAAAATTTCATTATTGTTTTTCATTCTCCTGGTATTTGTAAAAAGTCTAAAAATAAAATGGGGATATGATTTCCAAAGTCAAGTGTTAGTGTCGCCCGTAACCACAAGAAAAATAGGGAAGTTCCTGAAATGGCGTTTACTTATTGATATCCCTTATAAAAACCAAGTATTTTGGTTAGTTGAGAAACATCCTTCAAGTTCATAACACTGTAAAGTTATGTAACGTGGCTTTATTATTCCTTTTGGAAAGCCAGTTGTGGCCTTCTCTGACCTACCATAAGGAAGAGAGTTAAACAAGAAGCGCACGGGAAGGAAGAAAATTCAACCTGCAATTATTTGACGAGGTAAGCCAAGGAGAACGCGAATGCCTCGCGTGCTTTATCATAGTTCTTATTATAGTTCTTACGTTAACGCTTTCCCACCAAATATTTCTGAGAATTTTAGTGCAACAAGTCGTAATTACTTGTTAACCCAAGGATTTTAATTATAAACTATTTGTCGTGCCTTTACGTAGCTTCATAGATTTAAGTGTAAAAGATGACATATCTACAGATGTTAATATATTCTAAACACTACAGTGCAGGTTTCTTAACGTTTACACTGTCTGTATGTGAAGAAAACGGAAAATAAGCGGCAGTTTCCTTAATTTGGGGCACAATCCTATTTTCACCTGATGGAACTGACTGAAATCAAGGGATACCTTTATCAGAGTGGACGGCGTGAAGAAGATTTGAAATTGTCTTGGCTCCTTTCCCCCTAAGTTCCGTCTGGATCGGTAAACAGTGACCATCACAGGAGACAGAATTGAGAATTCTTTTATATTTATTTTAAGAACGGGCTCAAAAGCAGTAATAAGGACGGAAATAGCATATATTTTGTATAAATTTGGTATTTTCTGTTTTCTCCTATATATTTTGGTTTTGTACGTACTAGATTCCTCTTTGAGCTAGAAGTGTGATATAAGGGTACTTAGTAAGACTGTATGAATTTTTGATGTATTGATCGATCGATATTTTGAAAATTGAAATGTCGATATCGAGAAAAATAAAAATCGATATATCGAATATCGATATCAAATGATATTCCTATTTTATCGATATTCAATTTTCTACATTTTATTTGATCGATATTCGATATGAACGATATTCTGTTTCCAAGAATTTATCATATTTATTAAATTTTTTATTATTATTTATTCAGTTTCAGATACAGCTGGAATTGCCATATTACACTGGAACGAAATAACATTGCAAAAAACTAAATAACATTACTACAAACTAAATAACATTCAATTAAATTATAAAACGACAGATAATTCAGCAAAAAATATCATAAAAAAAACTATTACAATACCCAAGAGGAAGAGCTCAGATATGGATATTTAGCGCTCGACGGAAAGTGTTTTCAGTTCCAAAAATGTCAATATTTGAATCAAGATTATTATACATATTTACAAGTCTATAGAATAAAGAGCGCAGCCGTATACTTAGCCTAGGCGTGGCACAATGAAGCAGGTTATTATTTATTGATATTCGCAAGGGAACACAGAAGTAAAATTTAGATAGTAACTCTCCAGTTCTAAGATTCCCGTTAAGTATATTGTATAAGTACAACAAATCTGCCAACTTGCGACGTGAAGAGGGAATGTGAAGGCTAAGAACGGATAATAACTTGAGCTTTCTTAAGTCACGTACCGATGGTATTCTTCTTTTGACTATAGCAAGAAAAAAGTTCAGAACAGAATCAATATGACAAAGATTTGAAATACTAGTCATCTTCCAAATTGGGGAGAAATATTCAATTTTAGGGGAGATGAAGGTTTTGTAGAACATACTTAATGAATGAAGGTCCTTAATTTCTGTAAATCTATAGAGAAGACGCATTTAGTTATAGAGGTCACGTGATCAGCAAACACAAGTGTTTCGTCAAATACCACTCCAAGGACTTTTTGAGAGGAATCTTTGGCGATAATATTATCTCCAATGAAATAGGTAGATGGGATTTTATTCTTCTTTCAAAAAAAAAAAAAAAGTAAGAAAAGATTTTGAGGTATTTATTTTCAAGTTCCATGCATTGCACCAGTCCAAGAGGTTAGAGATGGAATTTTGGAGATCAGTAACATCCTGTAATGATCGAATTTCTCGAAATAATTTACAGTCGAAATATGAAAAATATTTCGATTTCCAACGAGTTTTCGATATGAACGATATTTCGATTTCCAAGGATTTTTCGATAAAAATGTTATTTCGATTTTTCGTTCGCTTTTCGATTTGTTAGTGATATCGATATTCGATATCAAAATTAAGAATTTCACAGCCCTATACTAGTTCCGAAGGTTTAACATGACAGCAATGGGGGGATCACGGAACACGCTTAATTTCAGAATCAGAAATTCGGAATATATGTAATTACTGCACTGCCGATTCGGAAACAGTGATCATAGCTGTCTGGTGTAAATTAAAATGCGTTGCTGAGAAACATAAAACGCAGTGCATCCATAAAAACTTTCTAAAGCTTGCTTGAATATTTGGTGTGCAGAATACATCTCACGATGTGCATCCAATTACCGTAATACGTGTCATACACGAAAGACTTCATAGTGTGTACAACCAAAGAAGGATTTTATCGTTGTCACGTTGTATGGAAAATGTAAACATTTCCGTGAATGAAATGCATGTTGTCTCTTTGGCTGAATCTGTGAAATACTTGATTCCATTCTTTTTTCGTGTATATTTGACGAAGGATTTCATAGCATGCATGAATGATTTCGTTTCAACAGTACCTGGATGCTCAGTCAAGTGTGCTAATACCCAAAACAATTCAATGTTTTCTGAACGTTATGTAGGAAAATTCCATTGCTTATTTGTCAAAGATAAACTAATATAAATACTTAAAACTCTTTTTTCTCTGTTCACGTTGTGAAAGGTATGTTAATCTACTGATCACGACGTCATTCGTATTGAACCAGGTCCGTAGACAGGGAAGGGGGACTGAGCCACCTAAAATTTCCCTAGCCTCCTACCAATATTTTCATAGCCCTAGCCCCCCCCCCAATATGTCCACCCCCTCCCCTACGGTTTTCGGCTGACTACGAGCCTGTATTGAACTCTGGAATATTTCACTTTTATTGTGTAAAGTTTACTGCAAGTTCATCTCTATAAAAATGATTCAAAGTGTCTCCTTTTATATTGCTTACTGTTCGAGAAATAAGTTCTTTAAATCAAGAGCAATTGTTACTCATACACAATGATAATCAATAGGGTCTACATAATACTTATTTGCAGGATCTGATATTGTCTCACTAGCTTGTGGAAATTTGGATTTTTTTTGTATTCACTGTCCTGTTTCACGAAGATATTCTCCAAAAGAATTTCTGGGTATGCACTGGACAATGTCATGATGAAATTTTTAGGATTAATTTTTGTTGCATTTCCATATCTAGAAAAAATGGAGGACTATTAACAATAGTCGTAATATCTTCACCACATTTTTTGCTTTGTATTGCGTCTAACGTCCTAATCCAGGCGGTAGCAGAACTGAAACCAAACTTGACCCAAATGACCCGATCGACCAGCTGATCCGATTGACCCATACGACGCGACTTACTCGGTAACCTAGTCTTGATTCAAATGACCAGATTAACTTTGTGTTTCGGAGACCCGATGATCGAATCTTAACCCAATTGATCCAATATTGATCCGACAGCTCTGTCTTGTCTCGATTTGACTTTGTCATTGTGGCTTGTTCCTGTGGCTTGAATCAATCAATATTTTCATTTGTTAGATTCACAAATTCTTTCAGTATAGCCTTTCGGAGGGGATAGTTATTTACACACCTCCGGGAGAATCTTTGTTCTTTCCGAGATATAAGACTTTTTCCATGTATTTTTACTATTGTTAGGAACTTTTCGGTGTCGTATACTTCTTGATGCACTGGGCGGGTAAAATTCCCATTCCCGGTTACCTGAAATAAAAGTTGTTCAGACAGACACCGAAAGTGAAAAGGAAAGAATGAAAAACCTTCTTTGGTCTCCAGGTCATTGGGTCAGCGGGAAAGGCTGTGTCCCAAGCATAGACCCGGTGACCCAGTCCAAAACTAGACCCGATTGGCCCTTTGACTCGTTTCAGCTCTGGGCTGTAGTTTCTACGGGTAAGTCCTGCTTGGTGTGGCTACGATAAGAGTGCTGTTATGTAGACAACTATGTGGAACAGTGACGAAAACATTGTTTTCGGATCAGTACTGATGAGGCAGCGCAGGTTAGAGCACTGTTGACGGCGGGCATACTAACGGAATTTTGCAAGATTTTCCGCAATTCCAATTAACGAATATCTCGATAATAGTACTTACTACTTAAGGTAGAGGCCTGTCTGCTACTTTTTTTCATTTCCATTCCATGTCCTGGTCTAGCGACAGCATTGCTTAGATTTGTGGTGGGTTTAGGCCATAGATGCCTGTAGAACCCTGTACAATACAATAATGTAAACTAAACAAATACATGAAATAAGGGGAAATGTTATAATGATTATGTGGTTGATTTACATGTCTGAGAATCAAGAATCATGTTTAAAATAATTATGAATGTAGTGTTCCATGCCTCATTAATGAATGCGCATAGATAAGCTTTGTTTGCAATTACAACAACCTCAGTAGCACACATAGAAGAAAAACGTTAATTTTACGTTGATATAACAATCTGTGCCAATTCAACGGCTTATTCAACGTTATTTAAACGTGTAATCGTTTATACAACCTTGAATACAACGGCTTATTCAACGATTACTCGTTATTTGAACGTTTCATCGTTGATACAACTTTGAATACAATGTGGAAGAGGCGGACATTCAACGGTGTGCTATCAACATGTGTATTACTGAGGAAAGCAGTAAGAAATTAGAATAAAAAAAAACATTGAGAGGAGGGGCAAAGTGAAAATTTTTAAAGGAGAATGTTGGAATTGATCGTAGCAAAATGTTCAACAGGGCTCGCTTTGACTTCTTCAAGCGTAAGGAAAAAACGGACGTTCAAGATCGGCTGACAGATAGACAAACGACCGAGGAAGTCATTTCTACCACACGTGCTAGAATATTCTGTTTTATTTACCGTTTAGTCAAGCACAATGCATCTGTCTTCCAAGAATTCTACTTCTGAGTGAACTTCGAATGTATGTAATTGGTGCAGTGTATGGAAGAAAGGATAGATACGCCAATTGAGTTCCATGGGAAATATGATTGTTAACGTATACTTTCTAGCATAACTGTATATCATCAAGTCTGATTACCAACAATGATATACTTACTAACTTAAAAGTTGATAATATTTTATACAAATTACTGAAACTTTTGTAGTTTTCTTTTTCTCACAAAGCATTTCTTGTTCATAGAAGTGCCCGCTTGGAAAGTCACATACATAATCAGGAATTGGTATAGGCGAAGTTGAAGTTCAGAGAATAGGCGTCTCGTAGTACTAGATCGCTCATCAAAATTGATGGAGGGTTTTCGCACGGTTAGAATTTTGTTTCATTTCAAGCCTTAGTGATGCCTACCAGCCTGATTGAAGTGTTCTTCTGGACAGTGGTATTTTTCATGTAACAAACCAAACGTTAAAATAATATCTTTATCTGAACAATAAGCTTTGCTCCTTGTCTTTGGAGTGCAGCGCTGTCTGTTTAGAAAAAAAATATGTGTATTCAGAATAGATTATCATATTCTAAACAGAAAATAGATATGTGGGAGATCCATTCCGTTGGACCATGAAATCGCAGGATCCTGCTTTCGATTCTCACAGTGGTTTCGTTTGGATTTCACTCATTTTGATAGCGTGAACATGCACGAAGCTACCCTTAAAAATGTTTGTGCATTACATTGAACCTTACAACGGACTGGGACTTTTAACTCAATTGAAAACGATGTAAGTGCCAAAGCGGAAATTTTACAGGACAGCGAAGAAATCTGTACATCTTTTATGTACGAATTTTCACAGTCTTCTCTTCCGTCGCCGCTTGAGTTTTTCCTAAACAAAAGAAACTTCCTAACTGAATGTTATGGTGTAAAATGGGGTTTGCTGTATCCGTACTATTCGTAACAAATAAATACAGTGAAAAAAAGGTAAAGCTATCCCCTGTGCGATACGCACGAGCCGTGAACGGCGCATG
>JAGDQP010037258.1:0-18700 GCA_022664845.1 Lepisma saccharinum | reverse complement strand
CCTCTCGATATATGTAAATCCATACTTGATGTAGTCTTCATTGTACAGTCTTTTTTATAAGTGGTAGTAACTCTTTTTTGGTAACCTCGTAGACGGCGGGCCACCGCATTAGTCCACACGACTGTCGTACCTTTAAAACTTCCCGTGAATTAGGTAGGGGAGTATTTTAACTTTGGTACTAGACCCGTGAACTACTCAATAATTTAGACGTTTAGTATTTTATGACATGTCTACGTAGATTTATTCCCTCTAACGTGGATAATGGTTATATGAATAATTATTAAACTTTTAAGATCATTTTGCATTCAATGATTACTCACGTCCACTTGTAATAAGTGGGTTCCGGTTAGGGTAGACTTTTACTCTGGGGTAGGGGAACATCACTTTCAGCCGATTAAAGGCAGTTCGAAAAAAAAGTCATTGATCCATTTTATGTAGGAATCTGTTACAAACCTGCACCGGGCAGAATCATAATCCTATAACAGAACATCGAATGTGCTTGAGCATTACTTAGTCTTCCGTTATTACGTCATATAAAACATGGGAAGCAGTTTGTTGGAGCTTTTCAAATCGTTTCGAAAGTGAGATGGAGCTTTTCTTCGTTATCATATACGATTATTATTTTAGGTTAGCCTCATTAATCGAAAACCGTTTGTGACGTCCATGTTGTTGTTTTTTTTAACTATAACCTTATGATTACAAATATAGTAATGGGCTAGTTATTGAAATATTGGCGAGAATAAGGGTTATATGTACTTGTATTTTGCTTTAGGTTATTGGTAGAAAGGGATTCACTAATGTTGACTGATAATAACACTAATGTTGACTAATATATCGTGCGAAGGATAAAGGACAAATTGACTTTCTGTGGTATCATAATTATGTATTGGATAAAGTGGGAAGAAAACACAGACAGCGGATCATAGATTTCATAGGTTTGATCTTCAAAATGACGTGGCCTGAGCCAAAGTTGCCTGAAGAAGGCTTTAAACAAAATTCAGATTCGGAAATAACGTGACTAAAGGCAATTAATTTGCAAACTCTGCGTAGTAAATGTGAAAAGACGCTTGTAGTTGCACAATTTTTGTACGATGCATGTGGAATCAACTTTGGAGAGGTAGGATTATGTATACTTACGAGGAAAAGAAGACCACGTTTTGGTACGGGCAATTTTCACCATTCCTCTTAATGTGGAGCGTATTACTATTAATGAATAAGTACGACTTTTAGTGGTCATTGCAGTAAATTTATACCTCGCGAGGGAACATTCGTGCGTTGTTGGAAGCAAGAGCTTGGAACCAGAACTGCATACTCGTCAGGTTTATTTAAACTGGCGGAACATCATATATGTATTTAATAAGTAATTAAAAATTAACGTTTTCCAGATTAGTTAAAATCCAATGTAAAGGTTGCAGGGGTTAATGATTTCTATATATAATATGCTGGCAAAATTGATGAAATTAGTGTTTTTCATATTTTATGCGTATTCATTTACATTAGTATATTTATGGATATCACTTTAGTCACGATTAGATCGTGTGTGTATGCAAAATGTTCGTGTTCCCTGGAGCGAATACTCAAGCTATGTCAATATGTAAGTAATTAAGAAATAATCATAATTTGATTAAACTTATTTCTTCACCAGTCTCTAAATTGCGTTTCGACAGTGTCGTAGTGACACTTTTTATAGCATGGTTCCCAACCTTTTTGGCATGGTGGCCCCCCTTCGTAAATCCAGAAAAATCCCTGTCCCTCACAATATTTTTTTGGTAATTTGGAATAACGTAAAGGGTTTCGCACACTATTTTAGTGCAACATCATTATTATATATCGAAATTAAAATACGCCACTTGAAAAACTGAATTAAAAAAAAAAACTGTAAATAAATTACTAACGTACGAACAAAAGTACCCGCCCGTTGGTGGGGGGTGAATATAATATGTTAACAACAGTCATTGGGCCATTCAACAATACTCGCTTCCTCTTGGCGAGCTGCGCCCTTAACTTGGTAAGTTTTTGGGGGACTGCGTCCCCTTTATTGTGACCAGACTCTCCTATGTGTAGGGTTGAACACTCAAACACTCCTTCTTTAGTTCAGGCTTGACGGAGAGGAGTGCGGTTTCTTGATGGCTCATCTATGTGATATTCCGGAAATACGAAAAAAAAAAAAATGATCAAAATTGGTCCAGTAGAACGGACTGGACAAAGCACTTTTTAGCAATCTTTTTAAATGTATAAATGTATTTATTAAAAAAAAATCTGGGATCATAGTTCTGTTTTCATTTGACAACACACGACGTTCGTTTTGTGATCAGCGACTTTTTCGGATCAAAATGAGAGCGTAACGAATAACCCGAAAGAAAATTGGTGAAACTATCAAGTATATACATTGTGGAAGTCATATACTGTATTATTTGTATTTAAAAGGTTTTTTTTTTTTTTTTTTTTTAAAGATTTCTTATTCGTTTTAGAGACAGTATTTACACACAAAATAGCAATAAAATAAATCAGTGCCACAATGGACATTGTTAATAGGAAAAACAAAAGAGGCGGCGAGATGAAATAACATGTTCAGCGTAATTAAAACAATTTTCCGTTTGCATGATTGGCAACAACACACTATATTTCTTTGAATCCGATAATCACCGACCGGACAATTTCTTCAATATCTTCTTCTTCTTTTTCAAGCTATTGTTGTTTGTTTCCTGTTGAAGTTACAGTTCTGAAAAGTTTGGATTCACGTCTTGTGCTTCTGACAACAGCTGCTTTTTTTTAGTTGTTACTGCATTTCAAGCGATATGTCGACTTCCACTTCTAAAAAAGATTGTACAATGAAGACTACATCAAGTATGGATTTACATATATCGAGAGGGATGGTGTCGAAATAGATTCAGCGGGCGATGGTGTGCCATAATATTCGAAGCAACTACGCTCTACGCCCGGGTCGAAAGGAACGACATTTAAATACAACGCATTCCACTCTTAAGGACAGGCCTAAAGATTTTTTATCGAGGAAAGCAACACTCTGAAACATATGAAGTTGGAGTGCACTGGAACACTTCAACAACAGAATGAGAAAGTGGTGGAAGCATCATACGAGCGTTCCTACTTAATAGAAAAGAAAAAAAATATTGGAGAGACTCGTCAAACCTTGCTTGCTCAAAGCGACTAACATTGTCCTTGGGGTTAAAAGTAAGGCAAAAATGGATAAAATAACGCTTTCAAATTATAGTGTGAAGCGAAGAATTGATGAAATGTCCTCAGATATAAAAAATCGGGTGATTGAAATTGCTTTACAGTGCGGTGATTCCACTGATATTGCTCAGTGTTGTCAGCTGATAGTATATTGTCGATTTGTAAATGAAAAGTTGATTGGAAGAACTCTTGTTCTCAAAATGTTCGGAAACGACATCTAAAGGTTCTGATGTTTTTTCTGCCATTTGTAACTTTTTTCTTGAAAATAATTTATCGTGGGATAGAGTTGTAGGAATCTGTACTGACGTAGCACCAGCGAAGTTAGGCTCCCGATCTGGCTTCATAAAGCTTGCCAAAGAGAAGAACCCTGTAATTATTGGCTCTCACAGCATGATCTACAGGCAAGCTTTAGTTTCGAAAACTTTACCAACAAGTCTGAACTGTGCACTAAAACTGGCTATTAAAGTAGTTAATTTTGTAAAAATCAAGTGCTCTAAATAGCTGTGTCTTGGAAGCCGTGTGTAACGATATCAGTGCCGAACACAAAAAACTCACTTTTCCGTACCGAAGTTCAATGGTTGTCGAAGGGAAATATGTTAAGCAGGTTGTACGAACTGAAGTTAGAAGTGGAAGTACTTCTTATGAGTGTAGGAAAAGGTGAACTTCATGATTGCTTTACTATTGAAAAATGTTTGTTTTCCCTCACTTATCTTGCAGACTTTTTTGAAATATTGAATAATCTCAATCTCAAACTACAAGGTAGAAACTGCAATATACTAACCTCTTACGACGCGATAAATGCTTTCTTGGAAAAGGTTCAATTGTGGAAACTTCGTCTTAACGCTCCTATACCCATTTTTTTTTAATAATTTCCTCGATTGAATTAAACGCTTGACAGCAACGAGTGTCATCTAGCGGAGTGGAGAGACACTATCATTGCACATATGGACATGCTTCGTGATGAACTCAAACGCTATTTTCCTGACATGTGTGCAGACTACTGACAGCACAAACTAACTAGAAATCCTTTCACCGTTGATATTGATATATTTCTAAACGAGATTCAGGAGGATTTACTGAGTTACAGTGCGATTCACGTGCCAAAGGACAATTTCATTCAATGCCTCTGGAAGAATTTTGGGTTTGTTTTCTTCCCGTGTATCACAAGTGGTAAAGAAAGCCATAGAATTACTCATTCAATTCTCGTCCACTTACCTAATAAAAGTTTCGCAATCGTTTGGACATGGAGAGTGATCTTAGATGTGCATTATCGAACTTTACACTCAACATCAAACAGCTCGTAAAACAAAGGCAGTGTCAGCCATCACACTAACTTCTATCCATTTTGGTATTGGACTATCAGTTTAAGACAAATCTCAAAATACTTTGCTAGATATCAAGACAATTTTTCAGTGAATTTTTATTAAATATTTTTAAAGATACATACTTCTGGAAGCGTATTTGATACTTTTCAGTTAAATTACTTAGCAAACGAAGCAGAAAGGAAGAAATAATGACAGAGTGCATAAATTGCACACACTGTAATTATACTTTCAAGCAGACTTATTGTAAATTGCTTCAATTTTATTATTATTATTACCTAGCTCATTATCCTTAAAAACCTAAGTTTGTGAAGGTAAAACAAGACACAGATATTAAATTGTAACTTATCAGGCGTTGTGAGATTTGTACAAGATAACGTGCCGGCAGTTGTTTTGTACTGAAAATCTATTGCTTCCGTTTTTCATGTGTTAATTTACTTACTTTCCGTCAGTCGCCGGCGCCCCCCAGGTTGGGAACCACTGTTCTATAGGAACAGCGTTGTATTTCGTTCCCAAACGTCTGTCTTTGAAAGAAGCTTGAGGTTTTCCATATTTAAAACGTAATCCCTGATCAACGGATTGAACAGTCGAATGATGCCTGAGAGAGAGAAAAAAAAGTAATACGAAAACAAAGGAATAGAAAAAGGAAGCAATCGTTTCACATCATTGCATTATTTGTCGCATTAATGTCCCGTAGCATTACGCTAACCCGTGCACATGAACATGTTTGTACTCTTCGGGTAGATCAAGACAGTTCTAATTTATTTTGTTCCATTTCTCCAAATCAGCCTTTAGGAGGGCATTCAAAATAGCTAGTGGGTTTCTTCTGCGTTGTAAATCCCCTTTTCAGCAGATCCTAGGCATGCTTAGTGGGGTTCATGTTTGTAGTTCCAAGAGCAATATTGGCCTTTCGGAGGAAGCTCTGATAACTAGTACGATGCGTATAATGTATTATCCTGCAGAAGCAATCACTCTACGTAGTGTTGGTGGTAGGTTTTAAGAATGGGATCCTGACATCATATACCAGTCGCCATTCTATGAATTGAATGAGAGGCGTCCGGCAATCACCGTTGATGACAGCCCAAACTTAATGGAATCAGAGCTGAAACGGATCATCGGATATATATTCGTTGGACCCGGAGGGCTAAAGTTACGCACAGAGCACGATAAATACAATGCCGAAAATTTCCAGATCGTTATACGAGTTCCCAAACCGGCTCATTCGGGTCAAGTTTCGGACCGGGTCAGCAAAAGTAGTGTCTCGGTTTCAACTCTGAATTAAACCACCCTGCTGAACACGGTTGCAAATGGTTTGGGACAGCAGTTGTCCCTGTGGCATCAAGAAACTGCCGTTGAAGCTCTTCTGTAGTATCCTGACAGTGTATACGTCAGAGTATCTGCATGTAAGGATCTTCATAAGCTGGTGTTGATCTCGGGGAACTACTTCCTATGCATTGCCAGTCATATGATAACGGTTACATATTCTCGAAACGTTGCTGGGGTGGCTTTGGACTTCTGTTAGAGATTAACGCAGAAAAGAGACTTTGTCTCTTAAAATAATGATGCACGTGCACTCCCACTCAAATATCGGTTGGTGTAGCATTGACTTTTACACTGTAACCCCGCCAATACAACATCCACAGCTAGCAATAAGACATCTACGAAACTATTAGGTTTGATAGGTCACTTCACACAACGTGAATAACAGGAATATTACGCTATTTATTCACGAAGTTGTATGTGCCGAGTTATCTAAGCAGTGATAATCACACAAAAGTTGCGTAAGTCATTTATTATATTGTTGCAATTTTTTTATAAGTATCTAAGCGTTGTAAGCCATAGTGCTGTTACCGCCCATACAGTTCATTTTATCTTACCTATCTTATCAAATTGAAGAACTAATAAGAGACCAGAAATAGCCACAGTTCATCGGTAATGGCGATGGGAGGGTGATGAAGAAAACATTTTATTCGAGAATGATTGCTAACTGTGAAACAGTGAGAAATTGTTCTTGGACACATCGCACTTAGGAGTAAGATTTTATTAGAAACATTAATGAGAGATATTTTATTACCGTTGAGAATCTCATACATAGTATTAAGGCTCGGAACATTTTTGAAGTATACGCCTTCACATCCATAAATGCTAAACCTTGAACTTGCGAAATACGGACATCATTAACTATTATCACTTATTATAAGGATAATAAACACTAGTCTACCGGCTTATACTACTGTTAGAAAATTATACGTTAACTTAGATTCGTATCAAAATAATAAGTATTTCATACGGATCACTCTTTACCGATCCGTTCCTTTTTGTAAAGACTGAATGTTCGTACGCGTATCGGCAGAGAATACAAATGTGTGCAATTCTGTCTTAGAATGTTTCTCCTGGCAAGTAAAGCGGCTGGTAGCGACCACAAAGTACTGAGCTTTTTTTATTGTGTGTGTGTGTGTTGCGGTTGAGCTCCATATGTGGGTCAAAAGTACGTGATAGCTAGCAATGTAGTGTATTTTACCTCTGGAGTGTGATCAGCATAAATTCAAAGACCGAATTAATATGTCATGGGCTAGGTCAGTATTTCGTGATTTTGCAACAAGTATTTCATTTTATACGTTGCACCAAAGAATAATAAATAACAGCTTAAACACCGAGTGTTGACAGGGTTTAAACAAGTATGCAGATTTTATTCCTTACGTCCTATATTTTGTAATTTTACTGGTAGCGTACTGTATGCCACCACATGAAGAAGTATTCGTATTTATGTTTAGTTTCAAACCTAATAAAAAAAAAGGAATGCTCAGAATTATGAAGCAATTAGATTATTAATGAACAGTGAAGAACCCTTATTCTTTTTTTAGAATTTGAGATTCTAAGAGCGGACCAAGCTTGTAATCATTCAGTTTTCTTTTTCTAAGTTTTTATTTATTGTGTTTTCATAAATATTAGCATTCACTTTCGTGTTCCTTCAATTCTATAATGTCTTGCCATTTGTAATATATATATATATATATATATTTTTTGAGTTTTTGAGTCACGAATTCAAAAAAAGTTAAATTCCATTTCTGTAGGAGAATATTATGTGATTGTATGTCCTTGGTTCAAATATTAATTAATTTATTATTATTATATTATTATTTTGTCGCCGAAATTAACAAGGGCAGGCAGATGAATTGTCCGTTGTATGTCGTCTAAACATCTAGGTGTGAGAGTTGAACACAAACTTGTGCATGCCTTTAAGTGTTTTTATTATCAGTGACATTAGTGTTAATTAAAACTTAGTAGCAAAATATATTGCAAACTACATGTTAGTGTGCTATCTATTATATTAGTTAATAGTACAACTAGAAATCTTTACGGTGACCTGTTGTCTAATATTAATGCGTTTCTGTTTATATTTTGTTGCCTAACACACAGAGATATATTTCATATGATTAAAAACTGGGACAAAACCAAAATATGCCAGGATATTGTGACACTTTTTTTTAACGAGCTCTTTCCATTAGCGGGGGTTCAAAGTCCAAAGTCAATTCCGGAATTCGGAACACTTTGCATTCCAGAGTTCCGACATTCCAAATTTTTTAGTTTCCTCTATGGTCGAACTCGGAACCCTTTTATTGAGTCTGCAAACGTGCACAGTGGCAATAAAGGACAAAATTATTCTGTATTCTTGTACTTTAATAATGCAAAAACCCACAGTTTCAAAGTCCGATGAGTAAATTACGGAATCTCATAATAGACATTCCGATTTCGGAATTCAAATTCCAGTGTTCCGGTATTCAGAATACCTGTACTTACTTACCAGACTGAAGTGATGTGTAACAGCCCCACGAAAACTATTGACAAGATTTTATTATTCGTTGAATTTAATTGAATAGGTCTCGTGGTTTTATTGTATCCAAGCATCATTTTTTAACTTTCCTGTATCAGTTTCATGTTAAATCGAGTGACGAACTGAAACCATTAAGTTATGATCAAGAAACATTTGGCACCAAAAACTCTTTTTCATTTAGGTGGCAAGAGAGTGTAAAATAGAAAGTGAATTTTCTTTGAATTTTTGAAACTGTTACTCCAAATAAGTTGAATAGAATGTGGGGTGGGGGAAAATGATGTTGGAAGGTAGTCGGCCAGGGCCTACAGTTAGTAGATACCATACCGGCATTTGCCTGGTATGACAGGAAAATCCCTGGAAAAAGCTTAGTCAGAATGGGCGCCCGCTGGGATCGTTCCCAGGACCTTCCGAACGATCTTCCAACTGAGCTACGGCTGTTTGGTTCAAATAAGTTTTTCGAGCAGTACTAGGAACTCTGTTTATAGTACCTTCGAATGGAGTTTTTAAACATGCTGTTAACAATAGCCTGCTCAATGATCTCTTTGAAACCTTTCTCTTTTAGCCAGTGTATTGAACTCGTAAATCAAGAATGTCCATATAATGTTGAATGCGAATCTCATGCGACATCAGTTTCCTTCCTTTCGTTTTGCGGTTTACCCACTAAGTGAATGTACGCCGGTTGTACGATTCCTTAGAACACTAATGCAGACTTGAATGGGAAAAATGTCCAAGATAATTCTCCATGTCCCATTTTTCCCCACCTTTCTGTGTAAGCTGAGATTGTACTTGCAAGCTTTGCATCGACAATAACAAAGCTAGGGGGTGAAGATGTAATCAAAATACGGATGCAGATAGCGCAGATTAGACAAAACGTTATGAGAATAAATATAAAATTTTAACGATGTAATTTTCATGCTAAGTATAAGCCAAGAACTGGAAGCCAGGTATTTAATGAGCATTTGTATTGTGTTCATGTGCGACATATAGAAGTCATTCATTAGACATAAAAGTTTATGTGCGTGAAAAGGCTATGAGATTGTCAATCTCATACTTTAATCACATTTATCTCTAGAATTGTCTTCAAGAGATTCACTTCGCATCGGTTAAGTTTGGAAATGTGAAAGAAGTTGTCAGCCCGGACCTTTGGTTAGGCGTCAAACCAGAACTGCTTAATTCGTAGTCTGGTGCGCTATCTGCCTTCCACCACCGCCACGGACGATCAGATAGATACAAGAGTGGAGTGTAATTTAGGATGTACGGGGTATATCAGCTTTGCAACTCAAACAACCAGGCATTATGCCGCTACGGCAACAAATCCCTTTTGTTGAAGATTTTGCGAAAAGTATGCCAGTCTTTCTTTCTTTTTTACGTTATTTTGGGTTATTCCATGTCAGTTCATGGTAACTGTAGGAAGGTATGACCAACACACAAGAATGTTTTGAAAATTTTGAGAAATTCAAATTTTACAATTTTCTGGATACAAAATTTTGTGCAACTCTGTCAAGTGTCATATCAAATGAAAGCTTCTTTGAACTTTATATCAAATGAACTTCCCTCTCCAAGCTCTCTAGCACCAACCATTGCAGAGTAATAATACATTTTGTAAAGGAAAATGTGACTTTTTAAAATGATTTTTGAACTTTCATAGAATGAAAACCAGTGGGTCAAAAAATCTGAAGAAAATAAAAATTTTAATATTCTCAACGGGTACAAGCAATAAACCAAAAATCGTAGAAATCTGAGGTGACGTAAAATTTTGTTAAACAATGTGTTGATTTCACATGGAATGACCCTTTACTTAAATTATTATTATTTGTACATTAGCCCAATTACAAGGAACTATTCTATAGAATTAAATTAAATTAGAAGTTCGATTTTCTGCACAAGATTTGTACGAATTAAGCAGGTACGTTTTTCATTTCCATACAGAATATTAAAAAAGAAAAAGAAAGAAAATAATCTGTGAAAGTTAATCTTGGACGTAAATTAGGGCAAATTATAGCATATTTTATGGTTTTTAACCCTTAATGTGATTCTTTTTCCTTCAATTAACAAGTCCGTTTTTCTTGTACGATACCGAAAAATAATATTTTTATATTAGATACATTAATTTTATAAAGTTCATATTTACTCAAAGTAAGTCTCGTCGTCATTAAGAAAAAGACCAAGAGCTCAGTGGTTGGTTCCTAGCTAGTACTGTGGCTACTGGAGGACTCGTACGATTTCTTGTCCTCTGAAACAAACAGCGTATCTGTTTGCATATGCCAAAGACATTATACTAGATGCTAATGCAGTGCAAATTATGCTGGGTTTAGCATAATTATGCTAAGAGTGGCAGTGCTTGGGTATACACTGCACGCTCACCAAAAATGTTTGTTTAAGAGTCCTCAGTACCTACGATGCGAGTGTGTGTTTCCATATTTTTAAAGACTGGACAAATGGCACGTAACAGTAAAATTTTGGAAAGCGGATCCAATAATACGAGTGAATGTGTATATGTACATGTGATATGTGTAAAATGAACTATCTGAGATGTTGACATTGTTTATTTTAGCTCATAAATTAGAATTCCCGTAAATGATGACGTCATACGCCTACGCAATTACGGAAATTCAAACTTCTGAGCTAAAATAAACAATGTCAGAATCTTAGATAGTTCATTTTATACACATTCACATGTAGTATTGGGGCCACTTTCCAACATTTTATTGTTGCGTGTCATTTGTCCAGTATCTTGAAAAAATATGAAGACACACACACACACACACGCACGCACCGTAGGTACGGAGGGCCCTTAATAGCATAGACGTATCTCAGAGTGAGAGATCATTATCACCTTTAATACTCCTTCAATAATGACAAGTCTTTCTAAATTTAAAAATATTAAATAAAGCAAGAATCATGTTATTTTTAATACTGTATGTTTATTTTTCTTTAAAGGTCTAAAGTACACATATGGTCAGGTGTGCATGATCGCAGGCAGCGTATTTGCGAGGAAGAAATTAGATTAAATAACTGCTTAGATAACTTGTGTATTATTGCAACAAAACAGATGTATTTATTTTAAAACGGTAAATTTTGCTCTTGTGCTTGAAGTAAGATCTTTGTAAGTTGTGTCTACATATTCTTCGCTGAGAAGAGACAATTATTTAACATCTTGTTTCACTTATTCTGATGGAAACAAGGAGATCTTAAAACATGAGTTCCCCTAAAATACTGTAGATGATCATATTTGACAGCGTCGACTTCTGTACATGTGAAACGATCAGACAACAATTTTCCTAAAATAAGAACTGAAGTTTGCTATGCGTATGGTATAGATATTCTAAGGAAATCAACTAGATGAAACACGATGACTTTTATAGAGTTTGAAAGAATTTCTTCTTATCCTCTAGTACTGTAAGAAAATACCAGATTATATATCATTCAGCTAATCATTTTGACTGTCGGAGGGAATCTTCCATTTATGTATGTTGCCTTGTAAAAGTAAATGTGAAAATGATTTTTTTCTTATCTCAAAACAAGGAAACTTGCTAGTTGTTTCCTTTAGTGTTTTTCCCAACGTTTTACCTCATTCCCATCAGACGAATGTTGGTATAATACGCAGCCGCTACCGTCTCCATACGTTTTTCTGGAAATTGTTTTACAAGACTGTAGTACCGGTGGATGAGTGGTTTCCATCTTTGCCTGTTATTAAGGGGTCTCTGTTTCGATTTCCGGTGGGAATATTGACATTTATACTCATCCTCCTATCAGACTGAGTACCAGAGTGACCTCACTCTGATACTCAGTACCAAACTCCTGGGCACTTTGGGAGGTAAAGACGGTGTAGCGTGGGACTGACCTTCCCACCTCACTTCATACTGTAGGTCGAGAATATGTGAAACGCTACCTCCACATCATCCAGGCACGTGCTGCAGTGCTGCACAGGGGATAGATACCTTTATGTTGTTTTTTTTTTTTTTTTTTTTTTTTTTGCGTCCGCCTTAGCGAAGGAGCGGGCAGGAAAGCCATAATGTTGTGTTCAATATCTGGTCAAGCTCTCATCATTCCTAACAATTAACTATTATGAGAAATTAAAATTACAGTTATGTTATTTATATTAATTTATTTGTGAACTGATGAGAACAGAGTTTAGAACGAACTTGCTAAAAGATGTGTAAGACGTAAACGTGAACTTTTTCCGAAAAATTAAAAAAATCTGGATGTGTAGGAGTAGCCTTCAAAAGGTGAAGTTGGAAGAGAACTGAATGAAGTTGGGACGGGTGAGCATGAAGGAATAATGCTGGCGTACAAAAGGAAAGGAAACCGGTTAGAAGATAAGATATGAAATTAGCTAGAGGCTACTATATTATGGTAAAATAAAGAAGAATAAGAAAACGATCCCTTTGCGATCTTCATACGTGAGCTACTGTGTTATTGTGACAGAGTTTCAAGCTCGTAATTTGGGTATTTTTGTTATAATAGAAAATTATCTCAGTAATTTTAGCAAAAGAAATTTCTTTCCGTAGATGTGCAGGAGAGAGGACCCAAAAGTACCTGAAAGTGACTTTTTCAACACGTCTTTGTCACATATTGCTTTTCCGGATCACAATCAGAGCACACGGTTACCATGGCTACCAGAACCCTTGAATCGTGAAACCGTAATAATATCGTTTGACAGCGCTATCCAATACTTTGGCATTCAGAGCTTGCGAACAAATATAAAGCATATTTCTTTGAATAGATCGAGTGATATAAGACAGAAGAGAGGATATTGGTTTACTGTCATGCATTTTAAAATCTGCTGTAGTACACGTCACTGCATTTGTTTCGTCTTTTTAATAACAGAAATGGAAACCAGATAATTTCATTCTTTACCGCCACTGATCACTAAATAATAATAAAATAGGTTTTGTTTTCATTATGGGATAAATTTACTTCTTTATTACACGCTTTATATTAACTTGCTCTGTAATCATCTCTGGTACAAATTTTGTAATTGATTTTTAACTCACTTCCCATCATCCGATTTCTTTGAAATTTTGTAAACTTGCTTGCTTCCGATGACAATACAATATTCAATCATTAGATATACGACAAAATATTCCAGTTAACTGTAATTAATTAATTAAAATAATTCGAAGTTATCCTTACATGCATGCAACGCCGCAACCATTTTGTGAAATTTGGGTTGCCTATCTCGCAGAGAGTTTAATATCCCTTTATTATACATAAATAAAATATTTAAGGCTCAATCCAAGTGGGTTTTCCCACCTTTTCCGTTTTATTTAAAATTCAGCACAGGTGAACAAAATTTAACTTTCACGGACCAAAGTTCGTTTCATACTTCAATAATGGGTAACATTAGTTCTGAAGAAATGCTACTAATAACCTCAGGATTGTGTGCAGACACTTTTGGGACAGAATTATGTCCCAAAACTGTTTGCACACAATTCTGAAGTTATTACCAACATTTCCTTAAAGCTAATTGTACTCATTATTGAAATACAAAACGAACTTTAGCTCGTGAAAGATAAATTTTGTTTACCTGCACGGGATTCTGAATAATTGATGTAAAACGACAAAGGCGGGGAAACCCACTTGGATTGAGCACTTAATTAAAAAATGATTTTAAAAAAATCAGTTTTTTTAAGATGGACTAAAAAGTAAAAAATAATAAAGTTAATTAATCTTATAAATCGGAAAAAAAAGCGTGGGTGCTCTTGCTTACCATATCATAAAATCATAATATCTAAAAGCACCCAGACTTTTATTTTCCGATTCATAAGATTAATTTCTTACTTTTTACTTTTTAGTTCATCTTAAAAAAACGTGTTTTAAAAATGCTTTTTTAATTATTATTATTATTTTGTAATGAGGTACCGTAGCTAGTGACATCGGACGGTACTTTATGCGGTATATTTTCAATAATATATGTGTTCTCCTTGAACTCAAGAGATCCCGAACTCGATCCCTGTTGGTGATTTATGGAATTATGGTTCGGAATCAGTTAAAACCATAGATCCTTCGTAAGGATATTAACCTCTCCATCTGCCCAACCACTTTTGAATCGCAAATCTGCTTGCAAGAAGATATCCGGAGGTGTTCGGAATTCCAGAATTGAAATCCGGATTTCAGAATGCCAATTTAGTGATTCCATGAAGTCTGACTTCAAATTTCCGAAAGTTGGAATTGCCGAACACTCACTTTAACAACCATCATTAAAGGGAAAGAAAAGGGCGTGTCCTTTGGCAAGGCGCGATAAAAATATTCTTCTCGTGGAATGATACTACGGTATGTGATCGGCACCATAGATTCAGGCAAAACGTTGCTGCGTATCTTAAAGTGTGAAATAAATTTCATATACCACACTTTTTACCGAGTAGCCTACTGAAACCTTTGTGGGTACATCAGATTGTTTCAATGTAAAATCCCAAATGAGTATGATAGTAAACTTCATGCTTTTATCATATAACTTCGTGTGAAATTTATTTGAAATAATATCATGTTCGTTTTGTGTTTTACCCTGAGCAAAACGTTACTTGATATACACATAAGAATTTCTTACGTATTTGCAGTTCGTTTGCATTTCCGGTAAGGAATGTCCTTGAATGTTTTGAAAGTTGTTTGGGATAAGCTTCTCTAGTGATGAGTCCGTGGATGTGTTGTCCTTCCAGAAATATCTCGCCACGGGAAGATTCAGAAATATAGTGTGTGACGTCACTTCAAGGGGTGTACAACAGTGAATCAACTGTCTCACTCAGACTTACTTCCACTAATTATCTGAGCGATTCGTTGTACATTCAACGATATAACAGTGCCATTACTTCGTTCTCTTTTGTGTGAGAGTTATCATTACTTGAGAAGAGTGAATGGAGAAAGATAGTGGTCGTATTTAAGTCAGAAGTTTGTTTACTGAAGTGTTAAAGTGCGCGTTAAAACAAG
This sequence comes from Lepisma saccharinum, assembly GCA_022664845.1. Taxonomy (NCBI): domain Eukaryota; kingdom Metazoa; phylum Arthropoda; class Insecta; order Zygentoma; family Lepismatidae; genus Lepisma; species Lepisma saccharinum. The sequence goes on along the minus strand of JAGDQP010037258.1, from coordinate 3,421 downwards.
CGATTGGAGACTCCGAAAGGCTTCTTATTAGTAAGTGCGTATAAATTATCACCCAAGTGCTTTTAATGCGTAGATTATTTGGGCATACAGTATTGTGATGCACGTAGTATTATATCAGGTTATCAGTTATTGCATAAGTTCGGCTCCATTGTCATTGTAATGGCCAAAATTAGTATTAAATCCGATAGACAAAGTATGCATGAGTAAGATCAAGTAAGTGTCTTCGGGTACGGTTCGGTCGCGAACCATATATTACTCAGATCCTATCATTAGGTGTTTTATGGTCTTCCCAGGAATAGTTCACATAGGGAAAAATTGCTTGTATTCCAAACTTCTATATAATATCAGAGCGCATTGTGAATATCTACTGTATCTCGAGAATTTTATACAGGGTGGTGCAAAACACCATCGACAAAACCACCTCACGAGATCCTTACGTGAGAATAGGATAAACTATAGACTATCGAGGGTGCACAAATGCTTTGTTTCGGCACTATTTTATACTAAAGACTACCGAAAGTGTGGAAAATTATCTTTAGAGCTTGATATTTTCAATACGAATAACAGTAGAACTGACGCGATATGGTACCGTCAATGACTTCAAACCTGCACTATCCAAGAATACATATTCCAAAACTGCAATGGGTGCGCAAGGGGTTCCCCGAAAGGAAATAGAGTATTCTTTCCTTCATAAAGAAAACAAAATACATGATAAGCCGAAACACTGGGAATGACGGAAATAGATACATAACAATGAAGAATGAATACATAGAGAAAGTAAACAAATTGAAATATTGGGAGCATATGTAACAAGCAAAAATGAGGTCACGAAAGAAATCCAAAGTCACTTAGTAACAGGCAACGCATGTTTCTATTCACTCCAGAAACTCCTAACCTTGCAATTAATATTAAGAAAATTAAAGTTAAAAATATACAGAATGGTTATCTGCCGGTAGTACTTTACCGTTGCAAAAGTTGAAGTACTACCCTAGCAGATTAACATAAGTTATGTGTTTGAAAATAAGGTCTTGAGAAAGATGTACGGGGCGAGATGACTGGAGAGTGGAGGAGACTGCATAATGAAGAACTACGGACTGTACAACTCACCTGATGAAAGAATAATGAAATCGCGACGACTAAGGTAAGCAGACCGTGTAACTCGGATGGGGGGGGGGGGGAAGATTAAATTCCATCGTGATTAAATTTCAACCGGAGTGAAAATGACCGTTGGGAGGACAATAATAGAAGGGATCTTCGAGACATAGGTGTTTGTGATATGATAACAACTGACTTGATCTTGACCATGATAGAATCCTATGGCGAACGTGTGTTACTGCCGCTATGTACTTGCGAGCTCCGTAAGCCATATTGTATAAATAAGTTTATTCAAATTAAACTATTATTATGTCTTGCTTCTACTTTTTACGTATGCAGTTAATGGACCAAAGCACAAGTGACATGAAGCTTCTGTAGTGAACTGTAACTGCAGAACGACAGACTTACATAACACAGGACAAATTATACAGTCGAGTCCCGATTGCTAATTAACAGTAGCAAGGGGGGGGGGGAGGATAAACGAAAAGGATGATGTGAATGGATTTGTAGGAGACGAAAGTGAATGTATGTTTAACTAAGTTTTATAACTTGCAATATTAAGTCATTAATTTGTCAGATAATCAAGGTACGTATTAGGTTAATTTTTTTAAAAAAACAAACTTACGGTATTTCTGATAATAATAATAATAATAAAACAGTGAGTCATGGTATCAGACAAGTAAAAGGAACGGCCACATTTGCAAAGTGCTTTGGTATGCACCCGCATCAAAAACAACTTTGAGTTACTTAAATGTCGCGATTTTTTATATTTCTGGTAACTTCTGCAGTACGTAGGATAACTCGGAACGCCGAATAATGGGGATTTACGGTATATTCCAGCTCAGTGATTACTGATATTAAGAATAAAAGCAAACTCATCTAAATTACTCAAGTTTGGATGATAATCGCAGTTCCTTTTAATTTTGGAAACAAATGTACTCTAACTAGCTCAGAGTAGATTGAAATGAGAAATATTAAAATTTTAACATCTAAGAATTGAAGTTCTAGTACTTAGGAACAGAGCTGAAACGGGTCAAGGCTTGGTCAGGGTCTATGCTTGGGACCGGCCTGACCCGGTGACCTGATTTCGAGCCGATGACCCGGAGGGCAAAGCAGAGTTTTCAGTTATTTCCATACGTTTGAACAGTGTTTCTTTAGGAGTGACCGGGATGGGAAGTTTTATGCTCAGAGCACGATAAATAGGACACTTAAAACTGTCAGTTGTTATTATAGTTCCTGGACCGGGTGAAACGGTCATTCCGGTCAGGTTCCGGATCGGGTCAGCGAAAGTTACCCGGTTTCAGCTCTGCTTAGGAATAAGTTTAAAGAATGTATGTGTGTGTACGTTTTAGCATAAAAATACATTTGCAAGAAGTACCCCTGAAAATAAAACATCATAAGATGGGCAGGATTTTTCATATGTGTCATTTCAGCATTAAAGAGATAGAACATCATGGTTTCGTGAAACAGTGAGGCCGAATAACGCAGGGAGTTCAAAAGATTCAGGTATCCACAGGAATGTTGAGCTTCAACAGGTATTTCAAGAATGCTGAAGAAACAAAAGTACAAGTACAAACGCTTACGGAAATTGATTTCTTCTTCCGTAGTACGGGCTGGTCGATCTTCTTCGTGGTTTTCGAGATTTAACAAAGTTCTTAGTAAAGATATGATGATTTATGATGTCATTCACAGGCTTCTCAGTCTCCTTGCTGTTTTATCTTACTTTTGTCTAGGCCTGTCAGTGAGTTTTTCTTCCTACCATTGAATGAGTGTTGTTTACAAAGAATGTTAAACAGGTCATTAACAATTGAGAGTTATTGGTTCTAATAGAGTTTCAAACTATCAACGAGAAGGCCCTCATAAAGCTTTCTTAAAGTGAGCTATATATATATATATATAGATAGATATGTACATCATCATATTCAGCCGTTTTCTATCCCTGCTGGATGAAGGTCTCCCCCTTTTCTTTCCACATATCTCGGTCTGCTGCTATCCTCATCCATGTAGCTCCTGAAAAACGCTTGATTTCATGTACCCATCTTGCATTCGGATATCGTCTCTGTCGCTTCTTTTCTCTAGGAATCCAATGTAGTACATTTGTCGTCCACCTTCCATCTGTTCGTATAGCTATGTGACCAGCCCATTTCCACTTCATCTTCTTTGCAGTCTTGATTACATCCTCTACCTTTGTTTGTGCGCGAATCCATTCGTCTTCCTGTCCCTCCTGGTTATTCCTAGCATGCATCTCTCCATTGCTCTCTCTGTGACTCTCAATCTTTGAGTCGTTTGCGAATTCAGTGTCCAAGTTTCACAGCCGTACATCATC
>JAGDQP010037257.1:0-18701 GCA_022664845.1 Lepisma saccharinum | reverse complement strand
CGATTATGCGGATATAGGTTTTGAAAAGTAAGAGTAATGAACTGAATAATTTGTTCTATGGTTGTTGCTGGTGTACTGTTGTTGTTTGATATTGCTGGTTCAGGCTCTGGTGTTCGTAGTGGTACGGCTGGAAGGTTGTTTTCTACTGTGGGTGTTGGTTTGGCTTGGCATTTATATGAATAAGTTGGATGCTGCCATTGACATTGATTGCATTTAGGAAGATTTGAAGATTTGTGCAGTTTTTTGGTAAATGTGGTTCAGAACAGTATCCACATATCGGTTGATTGATGCATTCAGAAGCTGTGTGTTCACCGTATGTCTGGCATTTCTCACAACGTAGTGATATTGGTTGTTGCGTACGGTACGGTTCGACTCTATGTCTTCTTTTGTAAATGTATGCTCCTTGCCGTAACAGTTCGTCTATTGTCAGTTGATTAGAGGTTAGCACTCTGATGATGTAGCTTGGCGTTCCTTGCTGTGTGATAATGCGGAGGCATTTAGAGATAGTATGTCCTTTTGCTCTAAGTTCAGCTTCTATTTCCTCAACTGATGTGTCAGGTGGGACTCTTCTAATGACTACTGAGAGCATAGGTGATCGTTTGCGTGGTGGCGGCTATCTGATGCGAGGATGATTTAGCGATGTGAGCCTAGCGTTTTATCCGAATATTTCAAAACTATGTTTATTGCGGAGTTTGGTTGAAAAATCGATGTCTGGTGATTTGATGATGGTTCCATTGCGAGTAGGTGTTATTTCAGTTATGTCTTCTCCATGTACGTATTTGAGTAGCTTCTGTAGTAAGAGTTTAGGAGTCTGGTATTGTGAATCGAAATTTGTGAGCAGAAAGGAGTGAACTGGCGAAGTTGATTGATGATTCAATTGATCAAAGTCTTGTGATTTATCTGCGTCAGAGTCAGTAGCACTTAAAGTATGTGTGCGTTTACTTGACGGTGAAGTGCGTTGTTGTGGAGATTGTGATGCGTTTCTGTTATGATTTGAAGTATGTCCAGGATTTGTCAGTTTTGCTGTCACTTTGGATGATGTTTGTTTTACTACAGATGGCAATTGGTGTTATCCTTTAGTCAGTTTTGGCATGGTGATAAGTATGAATGGAGCAGAATATTGAAATGAAAAATTATTATCCAAAAATGATCAGTCTCTTTACAATGATGGAAAAATTATAAATAACTCGGACCCTCCGACACTGATGTATGCCGTTATTCCTATAATTTATCTCTTCTGTACGTATGCAAAACAAAATCATCAGTAGTACGCTAACTTGCCAAAGGTAGGCTAGGTTTGAGTTGGACTGAAATACACCATCTCCTTGATGTCCTTCAAAATTCTTATTAACCTTCATTGGCTTGTGAGGTTCTGCTGCTTATGTTGTACCATATTGCTTGCTAATTCATTTCTCTCATAGTTTGTACATCTCGCTGCAATATCTTGTAATTGTCTTTTCACAAAATACTCCAGAAACTTTAGAATAGTTCGATAAGGAAAATCAACTTTGGGCGGGTGAAAACCAACATCCTCTGTTGACCATCGGACAAACTGTAGTTGCTCAAACAGTTAGTCTTCGTCCCATAAAATGTTATTCTTTACAAATATTTGAACGATGCTTATGTTTAATGATGTGTGTTACAATATAATCATCTTTTAAGTGCTAACGTAAATTTAAACTTATTCAATTTATCCTAAACTGTGTTTATATATAAATAATATAACAAATGTGTCAAGGATATTTTTTCCCAGCGGTACACGCTATAGCATGTGTTTCATTCTCTAAAAAATCTGTTGCACAAATTAGATTCCTTGACTCCTAATGAATTGGCTTCGGTCTATTAACACTACTTTTAAATTATGGTGCAGATCAATGTTCTTGAATTTCATGATTACAGAGGTCGCAATTGTTTCTTCAGAAAATAATCTCCTGGTAAACTGCACAATGACTCGGAGACTCTGACAATTATTCTAACATCATTGTCATCATCAGATAAAGTCGTGCTCATCTTTTCCAACTTCAGTGACAAGTCACTCAATTCAGACAGTGTATCTATCATACATTATTCCCAAATTCAATAGCAATTCTTTTGAGGTAAAGATATTGGAAAGTTCCTACTATTTCCCTCTTTCTGACTCTACTATTCTTTTGTCATGTAATTCTTTGCAGTACTAAAATGTGTTGCTAGTGCACCGTAACTTTTCCATTTCCCTTCCACATTAGAGTCAACAACACCCACTTTATTGTAAATATCTTGTCATTTTTTTTTTATTTGTTGCTCTATGATGCAGCACTTTCCATCAATTTTCTCTGATTATTTTGGAACATATTGTATAGAGAATAGAGTTTATAAAAAAAAATGAGTGGAACTGAGTAATGTCTTGGACATCATTTCTCGTATCATGCACTGTTAATTCCGACCGATGATTTGAGCAATGCCAAACAATTAGATTGGGATTTTTTTTTTTAACTCAGCAACAACTTCATTTTTTTGCCTGACAACACTGAGGCTCATTCAGCAGCAAAACCAACTGAGTTTCTTTTTTGAAAAAAGCTGTTCATTCATTCCATGCGATCTTAAATTACTTAAAATTGCATCTTTTATGGCTGTGATTGTGGTGTAATTAAGTTCCACAAGATCCCGAAAGGAAAAAGACATGCTAGTGATGGGATTTATACCCTTATTTTTTTTTAGTTTTCCCGTGTTTCTTCCCTATTTGGGAAAATATTCACTACCATCGCTTCGCTATTTGCAAGTTTTCTTAGATTTTTTATTTGAACCAATGCATTCAAAGTATCTGTACTTCTGTGGTACTTGGATAGATTTGGATGCATCTTATTTTCTTCTATGCATTTTGTTGTTCTTTGACCATTCTCCATATTTAACAATACCCACTGTTCGGTATACACATTACAGGAACAATAAATACGCTTTGAAATTTTATTGCAAAATTTCTCATCCTATAGAGACAAACGGAATGTAAGTAAATGAAACTACACGTCTATAAGTTTTAAAATATTTTGCTTCTTTTCTTCTAATGTGTAACTTTTACATTTGCCAGCAACTAATCAACCGTGTCTTTGTCTTCAGTTTCAAGGGAAATACTGTCTGATTTGTAAATGGAAGCTCTCTGTATCTGTGTCCGTTTCTGAACTTCCAGAAATTTTTCTCTTCTTTGTGCACCTGTAAAACAGATATCAAAATAAAAAAGTATAACCTTCAAACATTAGTATTAAATAAAAAAGCAAACTTCTGTATGATCAAATATCGATTGAATATATACGAGAGTAACATCCTCTGGTTTACATATTTAAATCTTCATATATTTATGAAGAATGACCATTGTTTCAAATCGGAAAAAGAAAAACAACATGAAAATGTCAAGTTCAAGGGCGTGATTTATTTGTCAAGGTCTACGTTATGATACTGCGAATGTGTCCTAGCTTCATGCTACTGAATAACGTAGAATACCGTCTGAATGCATACCGATTCGGTGAATGTGAATTATGCGGCAATTTTTATCACCTCTCCGAACATTAAATATCGGGCGAGTTTGTGCGTTTGTTTTGTGGAGTAGTTTTGTGCGTACGTTTGTTTTCTTGTATTTATGTACTACTATTGGTTGAATGAATTATCGGCAGTGGAGGTATGGGTGGTTTTCGTGTTGAACTCAATTTTCAATTAATAACAGTGCTTAACCACTCTATTGTATTTTGCTCATTGAGCTACAAAGATAGTTTTTAATTATCTGTAATGCCTTGTTTACATTACTAACATTTTACCATGGTGAAACTTATGGGTAAAACTAACTTGCGTTCACACTACCGAACTTAACTTGGTTATCGTGCTTGTACTACCATTATCTGTAAAGAAATAGGTTGAGGTTTCCGTGGTTGAGTAAAGAATCTGCTTGTTATATGGAAGATGATTAAATTATAAAAAATGAACACAAATGAATTAATTGTAGCGTCAAATTTTGTAGATTAATTCTGCCATCATTCTTTTATACTTTAAAAGTGATACGCACCACTAGAATACTATATATTTCTATAAAGAAAGAAATAAACTCACGAAGTGATTCGTGCCTAATGACTAACTTGCGTTTACACAGCCGTTTCTTACTAACGTTACAAGATAACCGTCGTAAGTTGACGCTAGTTAAATTTGAAGCCCGCGTTAACGGTAACTACCGTTTATATTATTAAAATGAACTCGGGTTAACGTTAACCATGGTAAAATGTTAGTAACGTAAACAAGGCATCACTCCGAAAAGGGCCATGCTGTTGTCAAATTTACGAAAAATGAAGTTAAAAAAAGAGATGAGATGCAGTTGTGAGAACTAGAAGGAAAAGTATAGGAGCAAAGAAAGAAAACAAAGGCGGAAAGGAAAAAAAAAGAAATAAGAGAACAACGATTGAAGAGTTATATGAGAAAGCAATAACAAAAACAAAACAAAAAGTTATTTGCGAAAAGAACCAAATGAAAGTTTAGGCCTACTTGATTGAGTAACAATATATATATGAGCTCCTGCGTAGCCTAGTCGGTAGCGCGCTCGACTTCAATGCGCGCGGTCCCGGGTTCAATTACCGATGGGGGCTCAAATATTTCGGTGTTGACCCAGCATCGTGAGGACAATTGGGGAGCTGCTGTGAATAAAAGACAGTGGCGATCACAGTGAGAGCTTCGACTCTCCTCTCCCAACCCGTCTGGTCAGCATGGGAGCAGTAGACCAACTCCTCCCTTCGGGGAGAGACCTCATCCACTAGTGGATTGAATATTACTGTGATTTATTATTTATTATATATATTAATTCTGCGGGACCCTAAAGCCAATTTCATCGCCACCGGAGGAAACTTCTCCTCTGGCGTATAAATAGAGAGCACTAAAGTATCCATGAAAATTCAGTAAGAATACAGCACTAAATGTATTAATTTCTTAGGTATTAACCGTATTATCCTTTGTTCAGTTCTCAAAGCAGAAATTACTGTACGTGTGAGTTAATTTTTCGAGTCCCTTATGGCCTAAGGCTCTAGGGCACCGCCCCAGCTGCCCCTGCCTATTATGAAACCTCAAGTAAAACCAATGCCTTTGGCAACCCTGCCAATTCTAAACAAATAATTAGTTCGCAACTTTGCCAGAAGCACAGATAAATCAAACTAGTAATACTTCTATTTAGTGTTTACTAGATACTGGGTTCAATAACAATAACTATATAGGTGTTTAAGTATAAAAGTATAAGTGAGTATAAGCGAAAAAAAATATTTTTCGTAAAGCGTTTTGGTGAAAAGCGAAATTTTAGGAAGAAAAAACTGTTTTAAGAAATCCGGAAAAAGAAACAATGAACTCAAAACGTTTTATTGTTTTTTCACCTTCTCATCACTATTCAGAGCACATTTTTTTGCTAATTGTAGTAGATTCATCTACAAGAACACCAATTTTGATGTTATTTTAAACTATTGTTTTCGCGATTTTCTTTACATTCCTTTCGCAAATTCATCAATTATGTTTGTACAATTGAAAGTTGTATGCAAAACGCTACCCATATCTAATCAATTTATTTCCTGTTGTTCTATATCACAAGAGAAATCACTGAAGAGTATATTTTGTTTAGCAATTTTGTATGCTGTACGAAAAGGCTTCACTATGGTGTCCAATTGTTTAGCATGCATGTTGTCTAATGACACTTCTAGTTTTTGTTTGTATGATTCGGTTATAATGGATTGATAATTTTTGTGAGATATTGAAACTGTGTTCATGTGACTTGTTTTCTTCGACTCTATTGTTGTTTCGTTTTATCATTACCATCAGAACTAACTTTACAATCAATCCACTCTTTTACAAATTTATTGCCTACTCCTTTATATGTACCCATCCCCACTTTGCTGATTTCGCGGTAAAATATTAGAGGCTAATAACTTATTTTATACGACTAACCATTTCTGTTTTGAAATATCAATACTGATCCTCAGAGTTTAGACCAACATTCCAGAAACAACGCTGAAGTACTTACTTCTTTACTATTGCTAGCGTTACAAGCGTCTGAAAGTGTCGCATCAGAATCATCGGTACTGTGTGGAGACAGTTCTAAACACTTTTTCTTCTTCCGTCCGGATTAGATCTTTTGGTTAGTCACTTCATTAAACTCATACTGAAATAATAAAGCTACTATTACCTTTCAATTACTATTAATTCCTCAACAAATACCTCGCATCAACAAGCACGTACAATATCACATTTTTCAAGGAAACAACAACATGGCAACTGTCGAAAGCATGCTTCACATTTTTTTTCTTTTTTGTGTGTATATACGCATTAGGACATTTAACAAAATTAGTGACGAAGGGTTAGCGTAGGTTGGGTGAGCTAAGTTCGGTGTTCTTTTTATTGCACACGTGTGGTTATATTGATATTTTAAAATGCTATTTTTTTCTAGTGTACATACGCATTAGGAAATTTAATAAAATGAATGACCAAGAGTTAGGGTAGGTTAAGTACGTCAGGTTCGGAGTTGTATTTAATGCACTCGCAATTCGCATGGGCATTTAGATGTCACCCAGTTAGGAATATTATTCCCGCGACAACAACGTCAGAACTTCCCTCTCTTTTCCGCTGCGTGTTAATGGCCATCCGTTCTTGAATCCTCATGACCTACATTATTTCAATTGCGAATTTCCGATTTTTTTTAGTAAAAAGTAGAATATATAATACAAGATTTGAATTTAATATTTCCTGGAACGCAGTTCCAATGGGTTCCGGCCCAGCTAAAGTACTACTTTTGTCAAAGTTATATAACGCAATGAATATAGAGTTCGAAGTTCAAAATCATTTATTTCCCTCCATCTCATTTATACAAAAATAAGGTACGCCATTCAAGAAACTAAACAGAAAAGGTAAACACACCAGTAATGGACACTTTAAGGACGCATTTTACCGTTATAATGTTTAACTAAAAACAATTCAAATGTACTGATCAAGTAAGAATGTTACACGTTCTCAATTCTTTCCTGTAGTGATTTCTACCCATTATTTCATTAACATACCCTATTTTAGAGGAAATCACGGATTTTGTTTAACATTGTTTTTGTACCAGTGATGGACACGGAAAACCTGGATGTTCCAGTAATGGACTCCCAGTAATGGGCATGCTATTTAACTCAAAATAATTTAAATAATCATTGCTGAAATTTCTAATTTGAGTACTAAGGAAGATTATATGTTTAATACTGTTCTTCGATTATCTGATTGTTTCTTGGAATTCCACTCAGTGATCATTCCGAAGTTCCTGGGGTCGGAAACAGCTGTCGACCGTTCTTACTTAAGTTTTTAACATGTTTTTCCTCAGTAGTTCCAAAAACTGCGCTGGTGGCATCTTCAACTTAGACCTGTCCGGTGTCCGACTCCTTGCCGCTTGTTTTCCTCTATCTCATTCCAACCTGAGCCATAGATTCTATGTGGACTTAAATATGGAATATCAATGTTGTAATGAATACTGTCCCATAATAAAACAAATAGTTTCATTAATTGGCATTCCCGCATCCCTTATTGTAAATAATGGGACAAAAATCCTCCTGAAAAGCTTATGATAATGAAGAGTAAATAATCTTTCCCAAGTTCAAATAAAACAACTAACAGAATTATGATTTTGCCTTCGGAGTGGAGTTTAGCTCCCTCGCTTCTGCGCAAGTGGTCATGCGTTCAATTTCCACTGAGGGCTAGTGAACGGAGTAGTTCGAATCCCACGTTACCAAAGCTATAAGTCTTGTCCTTATAAGCTCACAGCTTGGTTAGGACGTTAATAACAATTCATTAAATCAAAAAATTTGACTTCAACCCAGCAATGGGTAGTGAATGTCCAAAACTGGACAAAAAACCTGACTTTGCCGTACCGGTAAACAACCCGTGTTTTGCATAACAGATCTAAGTTATAGTTGGGTTGGCCGTAATGTTTGAAACAGACATTTTAAATTCATAATAGAATAGAATAAAAAAAATATTCGTAATTTAAATTTCATTAATATTAAACGAAGGCTCTTACCTTAATCACTTGCTTAACATAACACATGGAAGATAAGGTGCGACTATAAAACTAACTTGAAAATAATGTCAGAAATATCAGAAGAGACCAACGACGAGCGAATAATATTCACTGGAATCATAACATACTATATTAAATTTTCGCACGTAGATGAAATGATTCCCGGCCTTAAGAAAATCTAATTTTAAAGCTATTCTCTTCAAGTGTCCATTACTGCTGAGTTTATCTAGTTGACAACCATGGCTAAGTAATACAGTGAAGTGTGCTGAGCTTCTGACTCCGAAGTATTTAAAGAGCTGACATTAGCTTTAGCAAAAATGGTAGGAACAACGAGTTATAAGTAAGTTTTAGGTAGTTGCTTTGTTTCTCTCAATATAGATGTTTTTTTTTTAATAAATATTGTTAGTTCAGTGATTAGCACACATAATTAATTTCTAGCAAACAGGAGTAAGGCAAACGTTAAACTTTAATTGACACTTATCGGTTATTAAACAAATCTCGCGATTTCCTGATTGTGAAAATTTTATTTTCATAATCAACAAATAGAATATCACAGTCAGGTATTATAGATGTATATCACGAATCTTTAGGTATCACTATACAACAAGCTACTACTCTATGCTTCACCCTAGATTTAAACTACTTCACAAATATGTATATTGCAGATACCTATATTGGAATCCTTAATACAGAAACTCAGCAAGTTAATTGTGATCCGTCACTCATCGTTAGTAATCAGCAGGGAGAGGAATGTATAGTTGGTGTCTACAATAACTATCGATCAGATATGTTTAATGCCCAAAACTGAAAGCAGATTTTTCAGTGAATTTGAAGATTCAAAAATCAAAATAATTTTTTTTTTTTTTTTTTTTTTTTTTTTTTTTTTTTTTTTTTTTTTTAAAAGGCAGTCATGTGATCATTAAAGAAAGACTAGATATCCTGCCCACTAACAAATTTGATTCACAAGAGCATATAATGGTAAGGTCCCATTTGTACGAATGATGGATCAGATACAAAAGAAAGGCAAATCCATTATGTTCTAATTGTACGATAAATAAAATTCAATTGACAGATACAATTCACAACTATGTATGTATATTATAGGAAAAGTATGCTTTATTATAAGAATGTTTTATAGACGTATTTAAGTGGAAAAAATGTTTATAGTAAATCATACAAATAGTAAATTACGATGAGTATTTAGAAGAGACTTCCAAATGTGATATTTAATTGGGTGGATAGCGAATAGTGGAGCCTTTTAAGTTGTTTTCTTTGTTGGACTCTTAGTCAACGCCACAATGTTAGAAGGAAATAAAAAAGCGAAATGTTATGTTCACATGATTAACATAATTCCCATTTTGATGTAATTGAAGAAGCCGAAGACTGAAACATCGGATAGTAAAAAAATAGCAAAAGGAATATTTCAGTTTATATATTGTTTCGAACTGATATCTCTGTTTTTCATCTATCCATCTGTGCGTTTCTATTGCTTCCCACCTTTCACCATATCTTATTTATATAACGAATATTTGAAAACCTGTGCGTAAACTTAATAAAAAGGCAACTAAATCGATGATTTGAAAAAAAAAAAGTTCTCGAAATTTTCGAGATTAAAATATTATCCTTGTTCCTCTGACGTTTCTGGACATTTAAAATATAGACCTTGAGAAGTTCTACTACAAGTTCACATAATAATCATGTTCCTTCCTCAAATTATCAATTCAACCCTTACTTCCATTATTCCCCATTTCTATTATTTTATTTCTCTTAATTTGATTTTTCTTTTCTTTGGTTTAATTTTCTGTTCGTTGATTTTGGGTTACAGAAAGGATTGAATTGCATAGATTGTGATTGATAATATTTCTTAATTGTATCGTCCTGGATACATCGAAATGAGCAATAGTAGCCTAAAAGTCACGGTGAGGACAGAAACGCAGAAAGCGTAGTTTATCGCAGCTTGAAACAAGAACAGTTAAGAGTGAGAACACGTCTAAACTCGAGTCTTTTCTGTTTTAAAGGTTACCAGGAAGGTAAGAAAAACAACTTTACAGTTTCACACTTGAAATTTCTCTAACATGGGATTTATATTATATGCTATAGTGAAACACTTCAATTCAGTTCTATTGGGAAAATGCACGTTACAAAATTGTGCGATGGGTATACAAAAGATTGTCTAAATGGAGTGTCACGACCGAGAAAGCTTCGTATTAGACATTTCGTAACTTTCCCCATGGATTGTAGGTTAGATTGCAAACTGAATTTCCAAACTTTCAGTAAAACTTATTGTTGTGTATTTTAAGTTATGGATGCGGAAAGCCATTTACGTCCAGGATTAGGCCTTTATTCCTTACACAACATCTATCATGTTACTTCTTTGGAATTATAACATTCTCACTACGGTGAAATTTAAGCGTGTAGTAATGGTAAATATTTAAGTACGAATGGCTTCTAATTAACTAATCTAAAAACTTTCTTCATACTAAATTTCATACATAGAATACTTTACTTCATTTATCAACAGGATCGATACTAATATTTTAAGTTTATTTCAAATGTTGGGTTCTGCAATATACATATATTCAAATTATCACTTATTATCATGAAATATATTTTCGATATTTTAAGAGACTGTGAACTGGACCATGAATAAATCTAGAAGAGTACGTCGTCGTAAGAACATGTGCGTATTAAAATGGTCAGCCTCACCACGTGACAATGTTATTGTATACGATATTTCATGGAAGACAGAGAATTGGAGTACGATTTGAATATAAATGAAGAGACCTAATACATATAGTTTGAGTGCTCTAATACATATAGTTGTTCTACCATATCAATTTTGACATAAGGTACTCGAGGTAGGCTATTGTCGCTGTCGTTCTAAAATATGTTTGCTCTTGGAAAATGAAAAGAGTAAACATTTCTCATGACAAAGATGTAAAAATATCTTAGCCACTTTTTCAAGGCAATCTTACATTTTAGAATTATAGAATCTTTAATATGCTATTCATCCAATGGTTTGTTTAGTCTTTGCAGGAAAACTGAGAAATGTTATTTTCCGAAACATTTCAAACTGATATCCCGTTTTAAGTTAGCAAATCATTTGAGAAGATTGAGAGTGATTCGAGGAATGGAAGAAATATTTGGTAAGTGTTTCTATGCAAGCTCAATAATGCTTATGAATCATGACATTATACCCTGAAGTGCCAGAAGTCGTGGGAGAGCGAAAGGAAACTACCTGATGGTTCGGTGGCATCGCGCAAACCCGGTCGAACGGAGCGAAGCAGTTGAAATATGGTCAGTTGTACTTCTGTCAGTGCAGAGAAACGTCGTGTTTCGTGGTAATGGCAACTCGACCGGATAGTGCTAGACGAATAGGGCGTGCTGTTTCGAAAGTGTTCCGGACATTGAACTTTACTCGAGGCACAATGTAGAGGATGAACCATGGATACCACATTGCCGACATTACGGCTCATCAGAGACAACGAAGTTACCGTCCACGTGTGCTGAATGATGGCGACGAGCGACTTCTGGGCAGACTCATAAACTGTGTGATTTGACAGCAGGAATCAATGCAGGACGTATTAGGAACGTCTCAGAAGTCAGTGCAGCACAATTTGGTCTCTGTTGGATATCGCACACGTGTGCCGCTACTAACCGCTGCCCATTGGCGGTGGCGACTCACATGGGCCCGGGAACACATAGATTTGGGTTTTGAGGACGGGTAACGTGCAGGGTGGTCAGATGAGTGACGTTTCCAATTGGTACGAGCGGATGGTAGGGTCCGATGTTGCTCATACCCCATGAGAACATGCATCCAAGTTGTCAACAAGGCACTATGCAAGCCGGTGGTGGCTCCATCATAATGTGAGACGTGTTTACCTAGGTGGTTTGTCTTCAGGTACGCTTGGAAAGGACATCGACCGATGAGCGCTAAGTTTATCTGCTTGGTGACAATCCTCAGTCCTTCATGGACTTCGTGTACCCTGCCAGGATCGTGATTTCTAATATGACCCTGCTCCATGTCATTGAGCCACAATGGTGCGCGACTGGTTTCTGGAACATTCTGGCAACTCCAACGTATTATTTGACTCTCTAGATCGCCGGACATAGTCATATCAATCACATGTGGAATATCATCGAATGAGCTATTTTTGCCAAATATCCTCCACCTGCAACAACCACCAAATTGTGGACGGCAATTGAGATTGCGTGGTTTCACCCCAGCGAATTGTCGCGTCCCTGTCACGTCCAGGTGCTGCACTTCGCCGTTGTCGATGGGCTACCACACGTTATTAGGTATCTTGCGACTTTTGGCATTTACGTGCTTGGTGGAGGAAAGTAACCAAATTTCGCCTAGTAGTTTAAATTCACCAACCAACGTTTCTCAGTTACTATGAGTCTGAAATTATTGCATTCGATAGTCAAGTCTTAAGTAACGTCAGAATACTCTTAATTTCGAAGGATGTGTTATTGTATGTATATCGTAGCTGGTTTTAGTTTTCCTCCTTGTGGGAGTTTGACAGTAATTTCCGTGTTGCTAAGAGCTTCAGCAAACTGATCCTATAACTGTAATAGTGGTAACGATAACCATGCTTGGTTAGTGATAATTGAGCCATATATTGATGCTATTATTTTACCCACTAATGCTCAACATTAGCGACTTTATTCATGATGAAAAAGAGTTTTTGTTTGTCAATTGTTTACTTTTGTACACATAATTAACACTTCTTTCACACATTTAATGTTGTACTTACTTTCTTGCACAAAATTAACTTAGGGCTGACTCCTTGGCATTAGTCTGGAGTAGCATCGGTGTGTTGTAGACTCGGTATAGCTAACTGGGCGAGGGGAATTCGGAATACATATGCTGATCCCATAAGTAACACTTGATATTCGATGGATTTAAAGTTTAATTCCCACTAATGTCCCAATATAAAAATTATGAGGACGGTACTAAGTGTGTGAGAAATGGAGTATCTGAATCTACATTTAAACACTTCTTTGAGAACTATACCGTACCTGAGAAACTATTGTCCTATGTCCGATGTCCTAGATTTGACCCGAAAGGGGTCCTAGCGGAGTATGATGGCTACTTATTATGTAAGGAACAATAACTAGTTTGAAGTCTCTTTCGCTTTCATTCAAAACAATTTCACCAACATTCGGTAAGAATACTCAAAGCTGCATACCTCTTACAAAATGGTCTGTACTTCAGAATGTCGGATGTACTGACATTGTATTTAACTGATTAGCGCGGACTGACCGATGGACTGCCGGATTTTGTCTTTGTTATAGTTTGATTCCCGACGGACTAGTTTCTTTTGGATAGTCAACAGTCTAATCTGAAATTACTAACAAATCCCCGAACAAACAGGCTTAACTGAACTTAGTCTTGTATTGAACTAGTCTCTTCTAACGAACTGACAAAACTGATCGCGAATCTTTCCAATCAATTGTTTTTATATGTTAATGAATTCAGACTTTGGAACTTAACTTTTTGACAGTTGTTCACTGTTTTCAAAACATTCGTCATGAATTCAATGTCTGTGTTGGGCCACTTGGATTGATTCGTTCGTTGGTGGTATATTTCTGATGAGAAATATGCGTAAAATGTTGATGGATCTTATTGTCCTGGGTTACACGTACAGTAATTGTTTCAATTACCCACTTGTCGTTGCTTAGTTGTGCGTGATTTTCATGTGAACTTGGAGAACGGTGTCCGATGACATTTGAGTCTTTATATTATTCTACGCAATTTCCGGATCTTCGCACACGAAACAAATATACCGAGTATGTTTCTGCGTAATTCGTGCTATAAACAATACATATATGAGTATTTAGATATATCATTTTGGTAATTTTGGAATTTCTTACGTGAATCATATCAGTGGATAATATTTATTTCGTATAATTACGCTATGAATAGAATATTACTTCTGTCGTATTTTCTCATATGAAACATATCCAGTGAATGATTCCTTAGAACTCCTTGACTTGGCACCCAGGACGCAGTTTTATGATAACCACAGGGACAGTTAACGCCGTCTATGCACAAATTCCGGTTTCATATTTACACACCTGAAAATTAAATACAAAATCTTCTCTTAAAATTTTCTCAAAAATACAAGCAATATTCATAACATTAATTGAAGAGTGGAAATGACAGATGCCATTGTTTAAAAAAAGAACTTAAATATAAAAGCATGTTCGATGTGCCACCCGCATATTCTGATCCTTGTTCCAGGTACCAAATCAATAAGGAAAAGTTGCAAACAATTACATTATGTTGGAAGGCACACGTTATGTCATACAAAATTTATCCAATTTGATTTTTCTCCTTTAATTTAAACTTTGACACTTAAAACATTTTGCTACTTCCTCTCTTCAATTAACCAATGATTTTATTTATCTCCTTTTGAATTGAAATGTATTTTACCGTTGCAATTTTTAGTTTACCATAAATGTATAATCTATGGACATTATTTATTTCAGTGTCAGTCGGTGGTGTGTGTTCTTTGTTTATGGGGATAAGTGTTTTGAGTATCGCCGAGTTACTTTATTATGTGCTTGTGAGGCCGTGGTTCATCTACTACGAAGAAAGGCTAATGGAAAGGAAGAGCAACATAAGAAGAAATCGCCATCCGAAACGAAAACTGTTACTTTAAAGGAACAGATTGTTTATATTGGTTTTTGACATTCCAAAACTTTCATAATTTAAGTAACAAGGATTCGATTTAAAGATGTGTTGTATTAGCGCAAGGAATGTACTTGTGGTATGTGGTATCTTTTATTCGCCAATCTGAAAATTATACTTCCCAAAATTGATGTGTCTTAACTATCAGCCTGTTTTAATTTTTACATTCATTTCTCAGTTATTATGTGCAAATCTTGATAGTTTATTTATTTGCTTTTTATCAATGAAATTCAAATCGGATGGAGATTTGTCCTAGAGTTGTCACACTCTGGGTTATTTTCGTATATCACATGCTTTCCTACACTCATCAGGAAACCCGGTTTAAATTTATCTGTGATTGCATAAGTCGCGAGTGCATGTCATGTATGAAATCATATATATTCAACTAATGGCAAAAATATGTCGTATATTAATCTTAAACAACAGAGACAGAGTTAAGAAATTTCAACCAGTTCGCAACGAGAACAATGAAAGCATTAAATGTTAAGGCAATTATAATTTAAGTATTTCATTATATTAAGCTATCTGTTTCGATTTTTTTTTGAAATAATATAAAAGCATGGATATAATTATGCGTATGTGTCATTTCATGGCAAATCATCCAATTTGAGAAAACATGGCTGGATGACTACTTTAGAGAAAAAATGCCAGTTCCTGCATTCTTACACAACCCAACACATTTATCAGAAGGGTAAATAAAAATATGAAAAATGAAATAGCATACACTAAAGTATGAAATATTTCACCCAATTCAAAAGGTTGTTGCATGTACAGAGAATAGATTCATCAAACAGGTGTAAGAGTTATATGTAGTCCTCTGGCATCCAATGTAGATCACTATGATCCAATATACCATGGTTTAGTTATCTTCATAAATAAATAAAGATAACAAGGCCGATTGTTATTAAGTATATCTTTATATATGTTTTTTTTGTTGAAGTAAAACCATAGAATGTACTTCAATACATTCATATACTCGAATAACCAATTTGGAGAAAAGGGTAAGTACAAGAACCAATCAGGTAGCTCGATAAAACGTGTTGCTGAGTAAACAACTGTGGACCAATCAAGCACATCGAAACATCGGTTAGGAATAATCCAGGTATGAAATTAACCAATAAAATATTAGAATTTAAACTAAAAGGCAAAGACTTAAAAAAAATCTTACGTCTAAGCAAACAAACGTAGATTTGTTTATAGTAACCCACATTATAATAAAATGATAACTATTCAAATTATTTAACTAAATTTTGGAAAATCCTGACAATATAATATATTATATAAGTAAGATAATTCAATTTGCCTACTTGGCATTCTTCTTGACTTTCTGAATAAAACTTCCTCTCCCAAAAATAGTAAACAAACTGGGGGGAAATCTAAAAGGTGTCCCAAAATGAGAGACGATCTAAAATATGTCCCATAGAGAAATTAACTTGAACTAACGTAAGCCCATGATTTTATGACTTGCTCACAAACATTCACTGAGCTTTTCAGTTACTAAGAGTAACTAAGCCAAAGCAAACGATAAAGTATGTCTTTGAATGTTTTTCTTTTTTGAACATAACAAACAAGTACCATGTTTCCTGTAAGACATTTCGTTAGTTTATATAAAGCACATGATTCACTTTTCTCCCTTCGCCACACCACAGAGAAAGAAAAAGAGTTCGGTTAGTAGAAACGAATAACCATAATCAAGAACAAAGCGTAATGTTAGTATATATAAATTCATCACATTAAATTATGCAGCTAGGATGCAACACAAAAAAAAGTTAATTAGGGTTAATGTTAGCACTTTAAAGCCCTTGTTAGAGTAGCTCATGTTAGTTTTCATAAAATGAAAACACTCAAGCACTATTAAATCTTACTGATTAAAGCACGTGAAAAAGCTGTTAGTGCTTTAAACTCTGGATGTTAAAAGCCACCAAATGTTTGTTAAATATTAATATGTTTGTTAAACCTTACCGCATAATGTTGCATACATGTTCGCTAATTACTACAAAACGTTAGTTATGTTTTCCTTAGTGTTATGTTTGTTCGTTCTCCATGCTGTCATGTTTGTATAGCATTGAATACTCGTCAACTGTTTCGTTGTTCATGATCAATCGATCTAATTTTTCATAAAATTGTTGTTCCTGACCATCCTGAATGAGCCTAAGGAAATGTTTCTTTCTCTGAAGAAATCCTGGATAACGAAGAAGACTTTCGTAACCACTTTCAATTAACAAAACATAAAATGATAATTCTATTGGACTCCAATTATCGATATTGTTAATATTCCTTGTAGAATCTCAATCTTTAGATGTTGATTTGCCAGTTTGGTTGAAAGTTTCTCTAGATTCTAATCTTGCTATCTGCCCACTTTGTTGATTAAAACTATTCCCACCAATTTGAACTGACCTATGAATATATTCCGCTTGAAATAATGTTTTTACAAACAGTTCATTACTGTTCTTTTGCTGAATAATCTGCGTACATTCTTTCTCTACTGCATCGTTAACCTGAATCCTTTGTGATGATAGCTTTGAATTAGCTCTTATAGGTTCAGTCTCCTTTACTTGTCTGTCTGATGTATGTTTATGAACTGGGTTCATTGCTCTTTTCTCAGTAAAGTATACCCGAGTCCAATGGTTCTTGCGTTTACAACAATTACAAAGGATGTTAAATGCAGAACATCTATTATTAGGTAGTCTATGCGATAAGCCTAATCTCTTACGTTTCTTGCTGAAAACACTTTTCTAGCCTTGCTTCCTAGGAATTACTGTAACAGTAGCAGATGAATCTACATTAGTTTTATTTGCCGGAATTTCAAATTCATTCAACCATTCGTTGTTCAGCATAGGTTCCATAACCACATAATGTAGATAACATATCAATAAGTGAATTGCCTTATTTAGTGTTAAATTTGCCTGTGCTACAAAAAATGACTCTAATTGTAGATCGTATATGCCTATGATCAGTTGATCCAATAACTGTCTCCAAAGTCCGAAAAACTCGATTTGAGCTTAACGTTAGCCACAAATTGTAAACTGTCCTGCATGTTTTCTTCTTTTAACTGATAAAATTAACTTCTATTTTTAGCTCCACCTTGAAAACTAGACGGAAAAGAACTAGATGGATGAATCAGAAACCGTTCCGTTATTTCTGATGTGTACTTTGAAGTACCCTTTCCTCAAAATGAACTCCCTGATTCTAATAGTTAGCCTGCAAATGGGTAACGAATGGTTTACAAGAAATGGATTTTTATTCTTTTTATGTGATTATCTAAATAAGTTGAACATCAGACTATAGTTATCTCAATTTTAGTCCTAGCAACACGGCTTCTGTATGAAAAAAGAATAAAAAAAGCATGACGTTGAATCACAGCACTTTTTGCTACGGGAGAACAAACACGTCCCTTCGCATTAAAAATGTCATATTTTGGACTTAGATATCTCGAATGGATCCCCATGAAAAAACTTAAATTTGGAGGGCTTCTAAGTGCACAGTAAGAATTCTAACTTTTGTTTTCAAGTGGATTAGTTAGTGCAAGGCTGCTTATACACTTTCTATCATTATAAATATCTTGTTCGACGATCTGAAGAAAAAAAAGTATTGCAATCAGAAAATCTCAAAGAAAATAATAATTAATAACAAAGAATTTTCGTTCTTCACACGCCAAAAGTTTAATCACCAAGGCACCGTAAGTCAGTGGTAGAACGCTGGCGAAACATTGGAATTCGGCAGGTTCGATCCCTGTGGAATACTATCTGGACTGAGGGTTTTCATCGTATTTTTAAGTCGCGTTTTTCCTAAGTCACACCTGGCCATTCCCTGGCAGCAGGGATTCCGACAGGATTTTTAGTCTGCGGGTTATAAAGTCAAAATTGTGAGGGTGTAAGTAGAGCTTTGCACGGTTTCTATCGATTTTTAACAGCAAAAATGTGAAAGTTCTGGAGGATTTTTGGTCACACACCCGCAGGCGGCTCT